>JALIZF010001355.1:0-250419 GCA_029948255.1 Telmatactis stephensoni
CATAGGTTAGACAGGATGTGACTTACGTCTTAAGGCTATGCCCAGATTATAATCTTGATGGAATCTTGTAAAACGTACAGAGGGGAAATACTTTACATTATTACTATGACTAAACGTGGTTTGTAATGATCATCTAACTAATTTGTGGTTCCGTAACTTTAACGATAAAATGAGCAAACGATAAACAGAATCACGCCATTGTAAAACTTTGATAAGGACGAAACTTAAAGATGTCAAAGCCACCAGCCCTTGATGAATTGTTTGTACTAAGTGAACGTCTATATTGTGCAACGGTGACCAGATATAATGGGAAATTAAAAATCCACATTAGAAAGTACTTTGAACCAGAACCAGCCCCTGGTGAAGTACCACCACTACTGCCAACTAAATTTGGAGTGGCCTTACACGTGGACGAATGGAAAGAATTGGTCAGAATTGCACCAATGCTGAGTGAAGTGATTGAACAAAACCAGGAACCTCCTAAAGACAACTATGGTCCTACAAAAGTGAAAACCAGGAGAAGTGTAAATGAAAAAAAACCATACGATCGAAAATGATTATGAAGTTTATGAAAGACAATACAAATAATGGAGTAAAACAAAACAAAACAAAACAATAACAATAATAACAAAAAACAAAATAGAAAACCAAGAGAAGTGTAAATGACATACGATTAAAAATGTATGAAATTTATGAAAGACAATAAAAATAATGGAGCAAAAGAAAATGTGTTCATTCTTTGAGTCTTATTACATACTTGAGTTAGCAGTAAATCCACATACTTACAAATGCATAATAGCACACTTGATCGCCCCTCCAAAATTAACACCTATCGTGAAATCAAAAACGAGAAGAAGAAGAAGAAAAAAATGCACCACATATTGAAAAACCACACCGGTCGCATTGCTGGTAAAAGCTATTTTATATGTGGGAACATTCCCAACTATATAAATATCACCATGTTAAACCCTCAATGACAGGGTTTGGATAGAAAACACATGCGGACAGGTAAGGATAAATTAGTAATAATAATAATAATAATATTAATGTTCATCTAAGAATTCATATCACTCCAACCTTAGGTGGGTTTTTGTGAGTTACCCATTTCCACATCCCATTGGGGTAAATGAGTTTTCTGGAACACTCTGTTACCAGATCAAGGTCGTCATCGAAAGAGTTTCCGGAAGAATTATCACAGCTTTTCCAGTCCTGTAAAATAAAAATGATAAAAAAAAGAAGAAGCCAGGGATCCGAGCTAGGGATCCGAGCCAGGATCCAAGCCAGGGATCGAGGAAAAATCCATAAATATAATCACTGTCATTTTACAATTGCGAATTATCTAAAGCATCGTATTTTTCCCGCGTTTTTCCCTATTTTTTTCCGCGTTTTTAGTCATGTGACCACATTTTTGGTCATGTGACCTTGAAGTATCTTTTCCAGATATTCGAGGACGTGTTTAGGTGATGGCGAAGAAAGGTACTGTTATTTCTTATCTTAAGCATTGATTTATTGGACTTGTTTTGAATGAATTTTGGTACTTTTATGTTGCCAGATACCTGAACTGAAATATTTCGTTTATTTTAGGAGAAAGCGACGGTCTGTGGAGTGAAGAGAAGGGTAGGCAAATCTGTTGTGACTCGTCGACAAGTGCTTGTGGCAATTCCTCAATTATTGCTTTAGTCACAACAAAGAAGGCTTGCTTCTGTGATAATTAATGTAGTTTAATGCATTAGAATCGGATGTTTGTGCCTTTAGAATAACTTATATTTTCTTTTAGACGAACTATGCAGTGATTGTTGTTCATTCGGTAAGTTTATGAGTTTACTTAACTTAACTTAATGTAACCTGGTGGAAACGCACGTCCGAGCGAGTCCGCCAGTTAAACGGTTAGACATTTTTCATTTTTTTCTGTCAAATGCCCAACCCTCGGGCCACTGAATGGGGTCAAATCTAGCTAAAAATCCCTTAAAAATCTAAAACCAGAAGACAAATTTAATGGCAAATGCCTGACCCTGGGGCAGTAATAGCTAGTCCTAATCCCTCCCCCCAAGCATCATAGGTGCATCATAGGTGCATCATAGCCTAGGTTAGACAGGATATGACTTACGACTTAAGGCTATGCCCAGATTATAATCTTGATGGAACCTTGTAAAACGTACAGAGGGGAAATACTTTACATTATTACTATGACTAAACGTGGTTTGTTAACGATCATCTAACTAATTTGTGGTTCCGTAACTTTAAACGATAAAATGAACAAACGATAAACAGAATGTCTATGCAACTTGCGTATCTCACGCACGGCGTTGCGTTACTAATTACAACAATACACAAATGTCACTAACGTACTAGATTACAATCTAAATTCTTGCACGAAATGATAGAACGATAAATATTACTCTTTCCATCTAGAAAATACTTTAAAAACGATGAAAACGAAGTAAAACAATTAGCTAAAGCGGTTTGTCAATTTGAGGTCAAAGTGACCCTGTCACATTGAGAACTATTTTCTTCAATTGATTTGGCAAAACTCCTCCACGATGTAGTTGCTACATTAATTTTATTAAATTAGAGCAACAGTCAATTTTTCCCAGATCAGGCTTGGATTGGAGGATTGACTTCGTCACCGGATTCTCTGTGTCACCTATTTGAACGTTAAAAAAATAGTTATATATAATGGAGGAGCTATTGGACTGGGGATTTAGATCGCTATCTGCCGGCGATCAAAAACGATGAAGTGCGGCAATTAAGAGAAGGAAGAAATAGATGAATCTATGAATGGTAATATTGTTGTTTCGCCTATTATTGCGGGTCTTAATGCGCCTGTGATAAATTATGAAACCACTAAAATGCTGCGGAAAATCGAATGACAATCGAACATGACACTTCGGCGTTATGCGAAAGTTGTGGTTGGATAATATTTAATGCTGTACCTTGTGCGACCGACTTTCCCTTTGAGAATAAAAAATAGCAAAACTGGCTTTTTGGCCAGAAACCCCATCAGGGAAACAGATCGACTCGGAAGATAATGCGTGTTTCCCCAACGGGGTTTTTTTGACTTTGTATTTTTCTTTTGGCCACTATATATCGACCGGTTTTTACATTAATTGTCGGTCGTACAATGGTATAGTAGTGGAGGGGATTCACTATATACCAAGGGTCTGAGAATGGCAGCCTGATCACAGACGTCTCGAGACTCCCTCAGATCTCAAGTCCGCCTGCCTCAACACTACCATTCTCAGACATCATCTATACTTTCAATAACGTATTTATAGTTAAATTTTGTGATGAAATTATCCATGTGGGAGTCGTTATTGCACATATTCAGTAGACTGACTCTTTTCGTTCCTAGGCAACCGACGACAGCTGAGTGACGTTCAATATGCAAATTAAAGCCTGTCTCGCTTCGCTGAAAGTTATATTTATTGACTTAGTTTTTGTTTGATTTCTTGCATCGCTTCGTTGTAGATTTTTTTTGTAGCTCAGGATCGTCTTTTTTAAAAACCTTCGACTCTAGATTTTTATCGGTGTGACTACCATTTGTGGTCATGTGATTTTCAGTCACGTGATATATTTGAGCACGAGGTGTTTAAGCTGTACTAGGTTGTACGATCGAGTAATGGATCGAAGAGATCACAGATAATTACGTTGAGTTAAGAGCCATACAGTCCGGTAAGGATACAGTCATTAGTTTTATTAATTGTAAACCGATGTAACATCAGAAATTGTAATAATTTTGTGTAGAAAACCGCTATGTCTACGGCCGCCGCCGCCTCGACTATCATCGACATCGACAAGAAGCAGTAGTTGTTGTGTTCATGGAAATAAAGATATGTGTGTTTTTATGGCGTGTTTTTGGTCCCAAGTTAGCTCAACGATGACTCCTATGGAGGAGTAATAGTTTTCGGACTCTGGTCGAGGTTGTGCTTCGTGTGGTACGGAGAAAATCTCTGAAAATGTCTGTGAAATCGTGTCCTGAGGATGGACAAACTTCGATGGCGGTCACCGAAGAAGACGATGTTTACAGTGAAATAACTCCAAGGGGAGTCAGAAGAAGAACAGTCCGAACATTCACGGGTGTGAAAGAAGAATTGCTTAATAGTCTAACCAAGTCCAGAGGTGGATTTGTGGCTTCAATGACAAGATTTCAACGAGAAATCCAGGCGTCAATTGAAAACGATGGTGAGTTGAGTGACGTAGAAATGAAATTGACAACATACAACAACGTTTGGATCAAATATGTTAATGTGCACGAAAGGATCCTGCAATTACTAGATTCTGAGGAAGAAAAGTTGAAGGCTTGTTCACATTATGAGGATCAGAGAAACAAAAGGATGAATTTGGAGTTGTTAGTGTCATCGTGGCGTAGAATAACGAACGATAGACTTGAAAGGAGCGTAATTACCAGTGTAAATAAAACACAATTATCTCGTCGGAGCAGTAAATATTCGAAACCAAATTCAAAATTGTCGACGTTATCTCAAAGAAAGGAGTCGCTGGCGTTAGCTGAGCTAAAGGTTCGTCAAATTAGTAGAAGACAGGAATTATCACGGAAGAGGAGTGAATTACAATTTGAAGAGGAAATTATGAACGCGGAGATGGAATTGGAGGAAGCTAGAACTCGTTTAAAGGTGTGTGAGGATGACAGTGCAGAAGCTGATAAATCGTCACAGGATTTAGATGGTATGGACGAATATTTTAATGATGCTATCAAACTGTTATTATCAAAGGATAATAATGATGACCGTGATAAACTGTTATTATCAAAGGATAATAATGATGACCGTGATAAACTGTTATTATCAAAGGATAATAATGATGACCATGATATTGTACCAAATGAAAATGTAGATAATGATAAAACGAAAGACGATTATGTGGGATTGAATATCAATGATAATGCGACTATAACTGTACCTAATGTTACTATGACATCTACACCAATTTGTGCATCTTCTGGTGATAATAGTGCTCAAATGAGTTCATTAATACAAGTTAAAAACCACTGACACACTGCATCCTGGTATGTCATCGACAGCAGTGTTATCTACAAGTTCCACCTTTCAAAGTTTGTCATCTATGTACGCATCGCCTACTTATACAACTCCAACAGTTTCTAAAGATGTATGTGTAACAACAACAATGCCTACTATATCATCAGTGCTCAGTGACCGACCTAAAGTTGTTAATCCAAGTGTGTCTGTATATTCATCAGTTATAACCACATCTGATAATTCTGAAAGTAACATTTCACCCAACTGCTCAGTGTCAGCAGCTTCATTGAACGTTTGTCTTTCAAAGACAAAATTAAACAACGAGTCTTTATCAGTTTTGCAAGACCCACCCAAGTTTGTTAACAGTTCAAATACGTCCACGCCAGCAATACCTGGATGTGACACTTCTCAAAGTGTTACACAGTCTGTGTGTTCTGTTCCTTCAAGTGTATCATGTGAAACAAGTATTAACAGCTTCACATACCCATCAGCAAAGCCATCTGTTTCTAGTGAACAGAGTGAGCTATGTAGTAAGAAGCCCTTGGAAAAAACAACTCTGATAGATGAGTATAACCCAAGTGAGCAGATAGTTAAAGCACTGACACAAGTGGTTAACACCCCCAAGATTGAGTACCTTCATTTCGATGGAGATCCCACGAGATACATTTCCTTTATACATAACTTCGAGACGTGTTTAGAGAGGGACATTGTTGAGGATTCAAGAAAGCTGCAATTATTGATACAGCACTGTACTGGCAAAGCTCGAGAGGCAATTGAAAGTTGTGTAAACCTGCCAGAGGATATAGCTTATCAAACTGCTAAAGAAACATTGAAAGAAAACTTTGGTAAACCGTATGTGATTGCTAAAGTCTACTTACAGAAGTTAGAGAGTCTTCCATGGCCAGCGATAAAGAAGTTCGATGGTCCTACATTGTTAGCCTTTGCTCGACAGCTTACTGAAGCTGAAAGAACATTACGTGGAATGGGAACTGAATATGTCAGTGACATAGATCATGTGAACACTCTGAGGATGCTTAATAAGAAACTACCACTGTTCCTGCGGTCAAGGTGGACCGAAACGGCTGGAAAGATTATCGAATCAGGAAAAAGACCTAGGTTTGTTGATTTCTTGAACTTTGTTAAAGAGAGAGCCAAGCTTGTTAATAATGAGTTTGGTGAAGACCTAAATGTGACCGTTTCCAAGGAAAGGGGTAAGGACAAACCAAGACGAGAAGGCCACGCCCAAAGGGTAACAACGTTTGTTACTAGTCTGAATTCCAACCAAACCAGGAACAACACAAAGTCCCAGAAGAGAAGATGTTTTCAATGTTCTGATGAGCACAACATATGGAAATGCGACGCATTTAAAGAACTAACGTACAAACAGAAGAAAGACGTAGTCAGAAAACACAGACTTTGTATGCGGTGTCTTGGTGAAGGACATTTCATGAATGACTGTAGTAAAACCGAATTCAAGTGCCAAAAAGAGGGATGTAAAGAGCTTCACCATACACTTCTGCATCCACCATGTAATGGACAAGACACAAGTTCTACCAGTCCAAGTAATGATCAGACAACCAAACAAAATACAGTATACAGTGGTGTTATATCTGCGGCAACTGGGGCCGGTGACAAACGAGTATGTCTTGGAGTGATTCCAGTTAAAGTGCAAGCAAGGGATGGCAGTAAATGTGTTTCGACTTATGCATTGTTAGACAGTGGCTCAGAGGTGACTTTGTGTCACGAGAAATTGTGTGAAGAACTGAATCTCGAAGGTAACAAGATTGAATATACGCTGTCTGGAATAACAGGATCAACAAAGGTGAAAAGTAAGACAGTTGACATTACGGTTATGTCAATGGATGATAATTTTACTGTTGAACTTGACAATGTGCGAACTGTGAAAGAAATGCCAATCTCTTCTTGTTGCATCGTGAGATCTAAAGATTTAAAAGGATGGCCTCACTTAAGCGAAGTAAACATTTGTGAATTGGAGAACAAGAAAGTTATGTTGCTGATTGGCGCGAAAGAAAACCCTGGATTGTTCGTACCAGTAGAAACAAGGATGCGAGAATACAACGAGCCGGTAGCCATACGATACAACTTAGGCTGGACGGTGATTGGACCGGTTGGAGGAAATAAAGCCGACTGCAAGTGCTCAGTTAATTACGTGCGCACCGTGGAATTATTTACAGACACAGAGACGACCGACACTTTGAACAAAGAAGATGTTGAAACAAAGCAACAGATGCTAGATGAAGATCTAGAACAGCAGCTACAACGTTTATGGAAAACGGACTTCACCGATTCTGTTGTTAACGGTAAAACTACTAACTCCGTGGAAGATAAGAGAGCTTTGGAGTACATGGAAAAAACGTTAGTTAAAGTTGACGGTCACTACCAAGTGGGAATGCCATGGCGGAACGACCCTCCACGATTACCAAACAACAAAGCGATGGCGTTAAGAAGATGTGCGCTATTGAAGAAACGACTCATGAGAGATGAAGATCTATTCAGGAAATACAAAACCGCAATGGGTGATTACATCTTGCAGGGTCATGCGGAAAGGGTGCCAGACAAAGACTTAACTACAACAACAACGTGGTACTTACCGCATCATCCGGTGGTACACCCATTGAAACCAGAAAAGGTCCGCATCGTATTCGACTGTGCTGCGAAGTTTGCCGGGACTTCCTTGAATCAAGAGCTGTTACAAGGACCCGATTTGACGAACCAGTTAACTGGTGTATTAACACGCTTTAGACAAGATCGCGTTGGGATCGTCGCGGACGTAGAAGGCATGTTCCATCAGGTTTTGGTGGCACCAAGGGATTGTGATGTACTCAGATTTCTGTGGTGGAGAGATGGGGACTTGTCAAACGAGTTAGAAGATTACAGAATGGTAAAGCACGTGTTTGGAGCGACATCCTCGCCAAGCATAGCGAACCTTTGTCTACGAAAGACTGCAGAGCTTGACAATGAAGGTATTGATTGTGAGGTAACAGAAACCGTCAAGACGAATATGTACGTGGATGACCTAATGAAGTCTACCGACTCTTCGGAGAAGGCGATTACCTTAACAAAACAGTTGTGTGACTTGTTGTCGAGAGGTGGCTTTCGACTGACTAAATGGTATAGTAATGACAGAGCCGTCTTGGCGTCTATACCTGAGAGCGAAAGAGCGAAGTCTGTCGTCGATTTGGACATCGAAAGATTACCTACCCAGAGTGCGTTGGGATTAAAGTGGAATACAGAGGACGACAAGTTCGTGTGGAATGTATCAGACGGAGCATTGCGAGCGATAAAAGAGAAGCCATTTACTCGCCGAGGAGTGGTATCCGTCGCCTACTCTTTATTTGATCCACTCGGGTTTATAGCGCCCTTCATTATGAAAGCTAAGTTAATGTTACAGATGTTAAGTCGAAAGGGTCTACGTTGGGACGAAACCATGAAAGAAGAAGATAGCAAGATGTGGATACGTTGGCAGGAAGATTTGCCTAAGCTTCGTGAAGTTCAAGTGGAGCGTTGTTTTCAGCCCGAAGGATTCGGTCAAGTAAAGAACACTGAACTGCATTTATTCTCCGACGCTTCACGCGTTGGTTATTCAGCTGTAGCATACTTACGCCTCGAGAACCACGAAGGCAGAGTGTATTGTAGTATGGTGATGGGAAAGGCTAGAGTAGCCCCCTTACGTGAAATATCTATCCCAAGATTAGAACTGACTGCAGCGGTCATTTCTGTGAAGCTGAGCAAAGTTATCCAGGAGCAATTGGAATGGAAAGTTCAACGTGTCGTCTATTGGACAGATTCGACTTCTGTATTAAAGTGCATCAATAACACAACAAAGCGGTTCCATACGTTCGAGTCCAACCGACTCACTATTATACACGATGGGTCAACACCTTCACAGTGGAGACACGTTAACAGAGAGGTAAATCCTGCTGATGATGGGTCAAAGGGATTAAGAATGGCTGACATGTTGAAGAGTGATCGTTGGTGCAGAGGACCACAGTTTTTATGGAAGGATGAAAGCTGTTGGCCAAAGATGATATTAATCCCGGTGATGACAGATGATGATGAAGAAGTGAGAAAAGAATGTCAGATTTATGCCTCTTCTACACAGAGGAGCATCTTAGATGATCTCATCGTGTCCTATTCTTCCTGGTGGAGCCTGAGAAAGGCAGTAGCGTGGTTGCTGAGATATAAAATGTTCTTACGAGACAAGGTTCGCAGAAGAAAATCAATTTCTGAAAGAAAACAGAATCAGCTGAATCGAGGAATGCTCACAGTCCATGAAATCAACGAAGCAGAAAGGGTTATTCTTATCCATGTTCAAGTGACGGAATTTCCAGAAGCTGTGAAGACGATTACTTCAAAGAAAGGCGAGGATGAAAGACACATCAAGAAAGGTCTGAGAGACGTTGGTGCCTCTGTCTACAAGCTGAATCCCATTATAAGGAACGGAGTGCTGAGAGTTGGGGGACGTTTATCAAATGCAAGTCTTAGTGATGAGTCTAAGCATCCGACAATACTTCCATACAAGCATCATGTAACAGATTTGATCATAAAACACCATCACGCAAGCATGGGACATATGGGACAAGAATCGGTTTTATCTTCCTTGCGAAGAAAGTACTGGATCGTGAAAGGTCGATCAGCGGTCAGACGAGTAATCGGAAAGTGTGTCAACTGTCAAAGACAAAGTGCCCGGCCTGGACAGCAGTTGATGGCGGACTTACCTCGAGATAGGATAACGCCAAACCAGCCACCGTTTGCCTACGTTGGCGTGGATTATTTCGGACCCTTTGAAGTAAAACAAGGACGATCTCGTGTGAAAAGATACGGTTGTCTCTTCACATGTTTGAATACGCGTGCGGTCCACATAGAAATAGCACATTCTTTAGATACCAGCTCGATGATAAACGCCCTCAGAAGATTTATCAGTCTTCGAGGATACCCAGAAGAAATAAGGAGCGATCAAGGTACCAATTTTGTAAGCGCTGATAAAGAGCTTAAAGAGGCTTTGAAAGAACTAGATCAAACAAAGTTGAATAGCTACTGTGCCCTTAAAGAAATACAATGGAACTTCAATCCACCAAGCTCAAGCCACATGGGCGGGGCATGGGAGCGAATGATTCGCTCCGTGCGACGAATTCTGAAATCCATTATGAGAGAGCAGCTGGTTAATGATGAAGTTTTGTCAACCGTCATGGCAGAAGTGGTTTACATTCTGAATTCAAGACCTCTTACGCGTAATAGTGACAGCCCACTAGATGATCTACCCTTGACGCCGAATCATTTATTGCATCTAAGACCAAGTCCCAGTTTACCACCTGGCATATTTTCTAAGGATGATAGTTATGTAAAACGTTCGTGGAGACAAGCACAATACCTTGCCAGTATTTTTTGGCGTCGCTGGACAAAGGAGTATGTTCCAACCTTGCTAGAGAGAAAGAAGTGGAATCTACCCAAAAGAAACTTACAAGTAGGAGACCTGGTGCTTTTAGCGGATGAAACGTATCCAAGAGGAGAATGGCCATTAGCGAAAGTGCTGGAAGTTACGTTGAGCAAAGATGGTTATGTACGTTCGGCCAAGGTCAAGACGAGTTCAACCGTCGCTACTCGAGTTCGACGACAGCGCAAGGGTGAATGGAAAGCAAGCACTACAATACTGACAAGGCCAGTAACAAAGCTATGCCTACTGGAGATGGACTGAAAGAGACAATACGTGTGTAATCTAAGTATTGACATTGTTATAGAGACATTTGTGCAAAAATGGTAGCTTTAGTTGTTAGTTGTAAATGATCGTTGTAACTTTCATTTAGGGGCCGGTGTGACTACCATTTGTGGTCATGTGATTTTCAGTCACGTGATATATTTGAGCACGAGGTGTTTAAGCTGTACTAGGTTGTACGATCGAGTAATGGATCGAAGAGATCACAGATAATACGTTGAGTTAAGAGCCATACAGTCCGGTAAGGATACAGTCATTAGTTTTATTAATTGTAAACCGATGTAACATCAGAAATTGTAATAATTTTGTGTAGAAAACCGCTATGTCTACGGCCGCCGCCGCCTCGACTATCATCGACATCGACAAGAAGCAGTAGTTGTTGTGTTCATGGAAATAAAGATATGTGTGTTTTTATGGCGTGTTTTTGGTCCCAAGTTAGCTCAACGATGACTCCTATGGAGGAGTAATACATACCTTTTAAAACATCATCAAATTCTTCTTGTGTGGCATTGAAAAGTTTCAAAGCCTGGCACGCCTTTGGCCACTCGGTGTTAAACACGGCGCTTGCTATTCTTGCATCTGGAGCGTGACCTATAAGTTTGTTACGAATTTCTTTCATATCTTTAATTGCGTTACTTTCAGGACTCGATGCTGTCACGAAATCCAAAGACGAGTTATTTAGCACCGATGTGAGAAGTGAGAAATCCCAGTTGTTTGTATTCCCAGTGTTGAATACGTTCTCTTGGTCCTTAAACTGGAATTTAAGTTTAGTCTCCACTTTCTTCATCTCTATGGCATCGTTGGGTGTGTCATTCCATGGTACATTTGGTGGAGGTACGCTGGTTTTGTTCTGGTATACTATTGGCCATCGTGATTTGAAGAATTCACGAAGTTTTTGGTTGCCAACGCGAAAGAGAAGCAGGGATAGACGAAAAAAATTGTCCCTTGAATTGGAAAATATGAAATGTATTTTAAATAGCAACAGATACTTAAGAATAATTGTACAATAAATTGATCATGATCGATTGACAATAGAAGCAAATCAAAAAGTGAATAAATGAACAAATGGAGTAATTACAGCGAAAATCGCTGCATCGCAACCTCCTACGTCGGTAAGATTTTGGTCTTTTCTGATCCTTCCATCATTCTTTGGGGCGGAACTTTCACGAACTCGTTCGGTGATTGGTTGATTTGAAAGAAGCTCCGCCCCCAAACTGATTGACGGCTCAGAAAAACCCAAAATCAAAACAAGATTTGTAATTTGCTGGTCGCGATGCAACAATTTTGGCTGTAATGTTATCTGTCATCGAGGTGATTAAATGTAAGTAATTTATATCTTTAAAAACAAATTTTACAAACAAAACATTGCCAAATAATGTTTTAAATAATTGAACGAAGGAAAGTGAAAGAATGGATGATCATGATCAAATAATAAATGATTGAACGATCAAATAAACAACAACAACAAAAAAGGATATTTAGAAAGTGGAAAGTCTACTACTTTACGCCTATCAAGGTGAATTTCGGTCCATGACCTTTATTTGAGATCAACTATCAGATAACATGAGATAATGAGCAGGGCGGAGTTTGGAGAGGAGAAGGTAGGTGCTGAAAACAATGAGTTATTACGCGTCATGGTTTGCAGGAAATCAACCTTACCTTTCTTCATCAATGATTTCACGACAAGCAGCCATGTCTTCCGTCGCCTAAACTGCGTAATTAAAATCTTTAATAATATTTCTTAAGCCTGGTTCTCACTAGCGACGCAAGCACAAGCGCAAGCAACATACGCAGACTCAGTATCGTATGTATCACACAGGTGCGAAAAAAGACTAGCTCAGTAATGAACAGTTACACTACCGAGTCTGCGTATGTTGCTTATGCTTGTGCTTGCGTCGCTAGTGAAAACCAGGCTTTTGATTCACAAAATCACTCGAACTTCCCTTTCGTTTCCCTTTTGATACTGTGGTAGTTTCTTTCGCAGCCGTGTTTTCATAATCTGAATTATATTGAACTGTGTTACATTGGAAGCATTTGCCGGGGCAGTAGCAACTGATCAAAAAGCATAAGCCATAAAAATTCCGCTTATAGCTCCAGTACTCATTGAATATTTTTATATTTGAACGATATTACTACCATTCCCTTCCCACTTCCTCACCCCCAGTCCCTCACCCCCAAAATTTCATTTGCAAAAATTCATTTTTGAAACATGTACATATCAGTACATGTCTCTTTTCTATACTTAGAAATTGTAAACTTATAAATGTGGACATGCTAGATATTTTATCCGATTTTCATATTTCAATTTATTCATATTTATATCTGTTCCTGTAAGGTCCCCGTTTCACCAAAGCGTCTATATTTTACAAGTATTCATGCATAAATACAAAAGGTAGACCTATTTTTCCGAGTATTTACAACTATTTTCTCTTTCTTAAAACGACTAGCATCTTTTAATTAACAAATTGAAGATGGTTTTGAGTTGTCTGTCCTCTTATTGACACACTATTCTTGACGTCATGAAATGTTCAAAACTCACTGTACTTGGCAAGTGGAATCACGAGCGCAGCAAGTTATTGATTATATTATACTGCAAAGTTTTGAACATTTTGACGTAAGAGTGTGCCAGTAAGAGGACAGACAACTCGAAAACCTCGCCAATTCGTTTTTTTTACAACGATTATTTGAAATACAAGTTAAAAAATCCTTATCAAACGGGGCAACAGAACGAGCGAGCGAGCGCCAAAACCCCTCAGGACCGTCAGCACGGTGTGTCCGTCTTCTTATTGACAAACTCTAATCAACCGATCAGATTGCGAGATTAGTATCAAGTGTTGTAAAATATTCAATTTCTTGTTATTTTGCAGTGATTTTGTGCAATTCCCCGTTTAGTTCTCAATAAAGATGCTCAGTGTTAAAAAAGACTTTCCGACTGAGTAACCGCTTACGACTGCTTTGTGAATATCAGCAGTTATTTTACGTTGTTCTAATGTTGAGTGGTTGCGTTTGTCACATTAGTAAAATCAATGTATTAAAAATGGATTTTACCTCTCTGGACGTTATACTTTCCAGTCTGCTCTGATGTCACCTTTAAAAGATGCTTTCACTCGATATTTCAAGACGGTCAAGGATGGTGGACTGACGACGATCATCTGAAATGAAAATCAGGCTACATATTACTGATCATGCTTTGTTCATTTGCTATTGAAGTTTTCAATTTGGCTCACTTTCTTAATATTTAGTACCTTAATTCATTAATGTAAGTTTGATCGTTTCTTTACCTGAAGTCGTGCGATTGTGAAGACGGAAACGAACCAAAGAGGAACTGAAGTAAATTCTCTTAAACCACTGAACCAAACAACTAAATGAATAGTATTTATACCAGATAACGTTTAAAAGCAGCGTACGCAAATAAGTAGCTAAAAATAAAATGGACATAAATGGCGCCAATAATTGTTTAAATAAATCTTTTAAAATTTGTTATGAGTTGTTGTTAACAATAATTTAATGTTTTTTGGGGGTCTAACTTCGTGCGGACATTGGGGGAAAACCCTTCTAGTAATTAACATAACCAGGCTAGGGGAAACCCCTTAAAACTACAAAGTAAAAATATAGAATGACATCCTTTTTATTCTGCATGAATTTTGCAGCGACAGCATAAGTTGCAGTTTCAAGTATTAGAAGTTTAGGACTTCAAAATTACGAACTACAAGTCAAATCTACAGATTCTTATATTGCTAATTAAAAATGATGAACGTAAACAGGGCCTATGAATCATTCATTTCTACTATTATTTCCTCGCTAAGATTATCTATATATTTAATTATTAATTTATTTAATTACTGAATGATTGATTGATATCTATTAATTGATTGATTGATTGATTTTAATACGCTTTAAGCTTCCAATCACTAAAGTACTGTTCATCATGCAGAGACAACAAAAAGAAAGAAATTTTGATTTACAACAGAAATTTACTAAAGATTTTATATGCTGCCTTAGTTGAACTGTCTTATTCAAGATGACAAAGAATATATCCTGTGAGAAGAAATTAATCATCGCTACAGAAAGCAGTTTTTAAGAGCTTTGATGAGCGCAGGATGTGATCACTTAGTGGATGTGATAGCACAGAGACAAGGTGGTGAGTGTGAAGACGAATTAGAGGAAAAAGAGCAGTCGAGGAGGACAAGTTCAAACAGGTTGTACAACATTATTTAAGCAATAGAAGATAGTTTCTATGACCCTACCGGTGAAATAGAGCACGCGTGATGTTGGGAGAAACACGAGAAAAGTTTGAAAATCACGAGCCGTAGGCGAGTGATTTTCAAACTTTTTCGAGTGTTTCTCCCAACATCACAAGTGCTCTATTTCACCGCTAGAGTTATAGAAAACTATCTTCTATTGCTTTTATGATATAGCAAGAGGTATTTTAAGGTTGGTGCCTACTAATGGGAAGGTAATTTTTTTGGCCAAAAACCACATGGGTATCAAAGAGCCCATCATAGGAAGCTAGAATCCAAGGAAAAAATTGGGGGTCACCGTGCATATTAATGAGTTACACGCCATCAAATGTTGCAAAATCTGCCTATTCTTGAGGCCCAAAGAAAAAATCATAAATACCCCATATTTTGAAAAAATGTCAAACTTTTTTTACTAAAACGTTTACAACACAATTCTCTTACTTGTCGATGCCATACGAAATATGAAAAACCAGAATAACAATTTTTTTCAATGAATTTTTACTAGTTTTAGACCTGTTTTGGTTCATGACCGCCAAATGAAAAGTCCAATTTTTGCAATCAAGTTTCAATTTTAAATTCATAAAAATATTTTAAAATAGTAGGTTAATCTCCACTTTACAATTTACAGAAATAAAAAATAGGGGTATCCGTGCGATTTAGAAAGTTATTTGCAGATAAACGCGCGAAAACTGATCAGAATTCGCGAAAATGATCAAAAATTCCCTAGCCCTCCCCGGAAAGTAGAGCGAATTATAATGCATTTTGGGAAATTTTCAAGATGGCGGCGAAAACAGATCGTTTCTGGTAGAAATGATAGTCAAAACAGGCGTTGTAACTCAGGTTCTATTTATCAACTGTGAATTTCATTCAAACACAGAAGAGGCTAAATGGTTTTCCTTTAATTCTGTAAGTTTATTTTTTCAAAAAGTCGTAAAAAGGCCTTGCTTTTACGATTGCTTTACCGACAAAAATTCAGTGTTTTTGCATGCGCAGAAAGCAGTGCGCGCGGACAATAGTAGGCACCAACCTTAAGAACGATCAAATTGTGTTATTTTCTGATCAAAACTAAAATTCTCAACACTTTCGCAAATGTAAGCCAATCACATTTGTCGTACTATTGACTAATAAGTGTGACTCAAAGCGGCTCGTTTTTGACAAAACAGTTTGACAACTTTCATTGAAAGAATTCAGCACAAAATATGTTGAAAAAGGAGTTTTCTGTTTTTATAATGGAACAATGACTCAAAAATAGACGAAAAGGCTAAATATAACTTACAGTTCTTCAAGATTTGGAAATGTTTAATACTTGCTTTCGACGAATCAAGCAGCGTCCGCTATGGTGAATTGAAAGCCGTGTTTTCGGTTGGAAAAAGCTGAAGTTTGAAAGAGACTTACAGGATAAGGATTTTGCTGGTAAACGAGAAGCTGTTGATTTGAATTATCTGTTGGCTGACACCGATAGCTTGTGTCAAAACATCTCTACACTGGCGTAGTTGGTTCATACGAAGGATGATTGAACAAGTTGTCTCGTGGCGACAGTCAGTTTTGGAAATCTTCGTCTCTCTTTGTAAGTAAGAAACAAAACTTTGTTCAATGAAAAATAACTCTTATTGATCGAAACTAATCTGGAAGAAAAAACAATGTCCTATGTTGTGAATTCTAGTTCCTTAAATTTGATTTATTCTGGCGTCGTTGGCAAGTTCATGCTCAAACAAGTCATTTTCTATTGCTTAATTAACTTAGGGACGGACCATTAGAAAAGTGATGGGGGGGGGGGGGGGGGGGGGAAGCAAAAAAAAAAAATGTATTTCCAATAAAAATTTCGAAAAAAAAAAATCTGCCGGGACATTTTCTTTAAAAAAATATTCCTGCCAAAGCGAAAAAAAATTCATTTCCACTTTTGGTGGCCAAAAAAAAATTTATGCCAATCCCAAACTCCCCCCCCCCCCAATCACTTTTCTAATGGTCCGTCCCTTACGTTTATTGTTATTGTCCGACCACGAGGCTTAGTTTGTAAATTTAAACGATAACTGGAATGATGGAAAGTGTTTTCTGGTTTATTTCTAAGTTTTGGTCTCCTAACTAAAGTGAAATTTGTAAATAGACGTTTTGGTAAAATCATTCGTCAGAAAACCATGTCTTTACCGGTGAAATAGAGCATAGATTTTGGTGGTCTCTCAGCCAATCAGAACGTGTGTTATAATTGAGCTATATTATAAAACAGTATCAGGCCCTTTGGGGAGGGGAGGGGGAGGAAGGGAAAAAGAGGAGGAGGGCGACTGTCCCTCCCCCCTCTTTCCCCTCCCCTCCTTCTCACTCCCCCTCTTTCTCCCAAAAGAGCCTGATATTCAGGTTAATGTAAGATTGGCCGTATCTATACTAGAGACGAATAACTCGTCAGACCAATCAATTCAAAGGATTTGATTTGTCTAGATATAAATTCGAAGACGGACAGTTTCACGTGAAGGCTAGAAACATTCCATGGATGTCGAGTAATTCACTCCGATCGTAAATGGACGGGGATGCTCGTCGTACCTTTTAGGGGTCAAAATCTGCAATCTGATACCTTTTAGGGTGTCTCAGACTTAAGTAGACTACCAGAGACATAGCTGGTACCTTTTAGGGACTGTTTTGGGGTAAATAAACTACCTAAATAAGCATGAAAGGGACGATTTCGATGAACTGAATTGAATCTTCAAAGCACATCGATAACAAAGTGTTTCACTACTTTAATTCTTTATTATTGCTTTTGAATTGGTACCCTATAGGGGTAGAAATGAATTGTTGGCACTCCCACTCAGGTACCTTTTAGGGGTCATTTTCAAAATTTTCAACGAGCATCCCCGTCCTCTTATATAAAGGAGTCCCCCTCCCCGGGAGTAATTTGTCAAATAGCCCGGCCGTCATTTGGATGTGCTTTTAGACGGAGTATAGCCTGCGTTGCCAGCCCTTAGGGAAAGGGGAGGGAGGGGAGGAAAGGAAAGGGAGGGGACTGGGGGAGGAGGGGAAAGGGGAGGGGGGCTTCCTCTCGTCCCCTCCCCAGCGTTCCCCTCCCCTTTCCCCTCCTCCCCCCTCTCCCCTCCCCTCCCTTTCCCTTGAGAGCCAGTAACGCAGGCTAGACGGAGTATATTAATACGGTTTAAAATTCGTCCTGTGTCCGAATTTGTATTGAGAAGATTTACGCGTCTGACAAAAATAATTCGTCTGGACGAGCAATTCGTTTCTGGCATAAATACGGCCATTGTATTTGCAGTTGATATCCGTTTCGCTTGCTTTTTTATTTGTGAAAATCCTCATTTTGCTTTTCAAATGGGTTTCCCAGTCAAGGTTGAAATGAGCTTACCTAGCACCCTAAAATATACCGAAATAATTGAGATTCAACTGAGATAACCAAATTTCCTACTCGGCTCCCCAGCCCTCCTCCCCTAGTAGCGCAAGATACGGGATGCCAAATTTCCCCTGGAGTCCAAGTCGAAGTGTCTCAGTTTTTTCCTTTTTTCAACGTGTGTTCATATCAGAAAGCTGTGTTGGGATGACCAAAATACAAAACACAAAATATGTGCACAAGCAGGACCTTTTGCAGTTGCGTTTAGTTATTTTTGTCTGTCAAAACGTATTGATTAATATTAGAGGACATCAATTCCAATCCACTCAGAAAGTCCAAAATGTAATAGCTATAAGTTTTTCCCTTCTTTACAATAACTTGAGAGCTTTTCCTCTAAAACATCATGAGCTTCATGGAGGCCAAGCTGACGTAGATGTTTCTGGAGCTCCACCACCGTTAGACGTGGCCTCGTCATCAAAAGCCATTCTATCAAAATCTTGGTTGGGCTTGCCCTGGGTTTTGCTTCAGAGAGCTCTCCTTTCCAAGTTGCTTCGCCCTGGTCAAGTTTATAACCAAGGTCTTGAATCACAGAGGGGTCGTTTCGGCAGATTTCATATAATGTCACTGCAATGTAAAGGCCTTATTAGACGGGGCTATTTTTGAGTACCATGTTATGCGATGCTGACGTTGGCAGAGCTTTGCAAGTTGCTGATCAGTAAGAAGTCAGACGAGCGCAACTCTCTTTGCTTCGCAATTCGCGCCGTAAAGCCTTGTTGGTTAAAATATAATCATGCAGATATGAAACGGTTACTGTGTCATAATCAGCCAACTCTCAAAAAAAGGCAAACTGCCATCCGTAAGGCCATTCTCCAGTCCTCGCTGAAATCGCTCGCAGCGAGCTAACGAGTACCCGCTGGGAATAAAATCTATTGTTCAAAATTTCGTTACGAGTAAAAAAGATCGCTGCGAGTGTTTTCTGCGATGAGTAGAGAATCTGCTAAAGGTCATTAAAAGCTAGTTTCAGATCTACTGTGTATAAAGTGTTGTCAAAACTCTCATTAATCGTTATTTTAATTCATTGTTATATTTTGACTTTGTCATTTCCTGTAAAATTTCTTCGTTTATATTAAATAATAGTAATTATAGTAATAACAAGTTCTGTTTTGAGTTTTACCTGTCTGCTTTTGATCTGGCAGGTTATGACCGGAAGCTTTACGCCGTGATATAGAATCTGTTAAATTAGGTTCTCTGGCCATGAGAGCAAATGGATATGCCCGCTTGCTTCGGTAAGTTCTGCTTGAGCTACGCCTATACGAACTTGAAATTATCGCTCTAACTACTGTGCTTGGTAATAAGTCAAGATCTTCACCAGACAAGGCATTACGCCTTCTTTCTCTATCATAACCTACAATGATTGCAAAGATCATAGTCAATGTCATGCATTTTGCTGTTCGTCTCCTTGTAATTCTTTCGTTTTTAAAAAAGGGAGACTTGCTAGGGGTATGTTACCTGTCCGTTTGCTTTGCATCGACAAGCGAAAAAAACGGCACATATAGTAGATATATAGTATACATAGTATATATAGTGTCTTTAACATGTCTTTTGGGCAATTTGATCAAAATACATTTCAGGATTTAAATGAAAACTGTATCACATTCGAATATACGACGATTTTGAACTTTAATTATAATTCCGAAGTTTTGCATTGCGCACGATTCTACCATGCTCAAGCTCGCGCACACGGAGAAATTTCAAGTTTTCAAGATGGCGGCCATTTAGATGAAAACACTATTTTTGAAATGTTCAAAATTACGGCAAATAACCGTGACAAAATCAAAAGAAGACTTGAAACACTGACACAGGGCTTTTGGGGAAACAGTGAAATGGATACTGGCTCCCCCCCCCCCCTACTTTTTCGTCTGAACTCGCCCAATCCTCCCTCTGTCAAAGCCTGTTTTGAGGACAAAATTCGCACTTTAGCGAGCTGTAGCGCAAAAACGAACACTGTGACCTATCGTTTTTATTATATCAAATCAACAAGAGTAAGGTAACCTGTAATATATTTCAATTTTAACAAAAATTTACGCGGTTCCTTTTTCGAGATATTCTCAAATGCTTACCGTAGATCAGGGTATATATGTACTGGTGACGAAAGATCTCTAATTTTTTACGAGTTAAGTTTTCTTGCAAACTGTTGAAGTTTTACCCCATAGTTTGATGTGTAAAAGATAGAATGTCTTTAGCATTTCAGTGCTGACAATGGCTTGATGCAAAAGGTGAGTGACTTTTGTTCGATTATCCGTTTTCGAAAATTGCTCACCTACGGCCTTAAAAATGCTTAAAATTACCGTCATCTAGCGCAAAAACGAACACGGTGACCCACTTTTTATTTGATTTTTGAGATCAGTAAGGCTTAGTTCAGTTAGTTAGTAACTGAACGGAATTTCATTAAAAATCTATTTTCGGTTTTATTTCTACGGAATGACCTTAATTGTAATTATTGTTCCCACCTTAGGTCTCATTAAAGTGCACCTAACCCCCTGCTATTTCCCTTTTTGACGAAAAGTTCGAGCATTTCTAAGGACTTGTACGAAAAAATTACGCAATTTGAATGAATTCCGAATTTTTTACACAATTTTAAAGTTTGGAGTTCCATGGAACACTTTCAAAAAACTTAAGCCTGGATAGACGTCACACTCTTTTGTTCGTTTCAAAAGTCTTTTGTGCAAAACAAAAGAGTGTGACGTCTACCCAGGCGGAAATTTATTCACTGGGCTTTTTTTACCTATAAATACGAAAAATCAATTTTCAGCAGCTTTGAGTAAAATTCAAAGCGTATTCAAATCTACACACCTCAGCGATCAAATTAGTCAACCAAGTTCACATATATTCTCAGGTGTGCCACCAGAGTAAGCTCAAAGGCCCTTTTTTCCGATGTTTAAAATTTTGTATAAGCTTTGGAATTCATTCAAGTCGAGTAATTTTATCGTAGAAGTTCTTAGAAATGGTCGGACTTTTTATTAAAATTGGAAATAACGAGGGGGTTAGGTGCACTTTAACACGTTTGAAAACGATCAGTCCTAACTCCATTCAGAGCTTCCGCGGATATAAGCACCTAAGAACTTAATGGTATATGTACCTGGAAATTCGTGGTAACTGTAAGTGTCGTCAAAGGAGAAACGTCTGCTCACTAGCAAATTTTTAGGATCTAAACAGTTGACAATTCAGTATAATCATTTTTAAAAGCTTGAACCACGCCCTATAGAAATACATACAGAAACTAGACGAAAAAGTCAAATCGAAAAAATGCATCACGGATCTAAAACAAAATCTAAAGAAGGGAAGCCAGAGGAAAAGGAATTAAAAGGATGAAAAGGACTCTTCCTTCATTTCCTATGAAGTCCGCCTTTCGGGAGCTTCAGTCGAAGCCAAGAGATATTTCAGAAGAAAAAATAAAGAGTTTAAGCCATCTTTGTTTACGGTTGCCAACTAAGGTAAGATGGCCGAACGAGGAAAATAATCGTCACAATGAGACCTTTTACCTATTCTGTTGGGATGTTCCTGGCCATATTCTCTTCTCGGTAACTCATAAACTCTCCTCTTGCCTTGATTCCTCCTTTTGAATTCCACATACCAGCAACAGAGACGTAAAGCACAACACATCTCATCCTCATCATCATCGTTATATTTTTCATTAACACTTGCTGGAACTTCCCTACACCCATAATTCTAAAACAAAGAGAAAATCGACACATCAGCATAGAATGGAAAAAAAACTATCAGCTCTTTTCTCCCCCACGTTATTGCTTCTTTTTTTCTATCCTGATCTTTCTTCCTGTGTCATGTACTGTTATGTCAAGAGACCATAATACTATTATGGTCTCTTGGTCATCTCTTTTTTCATCTTTAACTTTTAGATATTATCATGTAGTTATATTGTCTATAATTGGTCCAGTTATTACCAGTTTTAGTGCTGTTTGTTAACCTGGGTAAATAAAGTTTATCATCATCATCATCATCATCATCATCATCATCATCATCATCATCATCATCACAACTTTTGATTGTCATGTCTCGGTGTTGGTTAAGATTTTTATTGGCGAATTATGAATCCTTAACTAAAAATTGATATAGACTTGTCGCAGCGAGGTGGGGTACAAAAGCGTCACAACCACCGATTTTAATAAACTTTGTTATTTCATAAAATCTGCTATATATTCGAAGTATATAGGCTAAGAATGATTATAATTTTTGTTTAAAGTCATGTTGACCCCCCTTATTGCGCTTAGAGAGAACATTTCAGTTTTGGCCGCGAGTAGCCTGGGACTAGTTCAAGCAGGTTCAAGAATATTCAACCCCAAAAACAATAGCAATTTGTTTTACTTCGACACTTTTTCTCATAGAATCCTACAACTAAGTTTTCTGCAATTCAATTTGAACAAGGCGCACAAAATAACTGGTATTCATAAACTGGTATTCCCGACGCTTACGATCCCTTTCTTCTCTTTCTTTTAATACTTTCCTTTTCTCTGCTATCCAGTTTCTCTGCTGCTGTTTTCTTCTCTCAGACTTCTCAGACTTCTCTACATTAGCGCTTCTTTCCACTCGAGGCCGACTTGAACTTCGCTTTCTTTTAGCCATTTTTCTCTCATTTGTGTCCATGTTTATGCAAATTTAATCTCATGTCGACAACAAGATCACTACCATTCCAACGGCCTTATCAAGAACTCAAAAGGATTGATTACAATATCCACTGCAAAAAGTGATAATTAAAGGGATGCAGTATCATTGTTTATAGTACGTGTTTAATTCCATAACGCTGAAATTGTGTTTTCTATGTAAAACGTAAATGAAAGAGGCACCAAAATAATCAAAAGGCATGTGTCGACATTTCTAACTCGTTATATTAGATCTCATATAGTAGAAATACTATTTGCCCGATTATTGAATTTTATTTGTAATATAATGTGTAATACTTGTTTTATTGCAGCCGCCGTATTGAAATCCAGATATGTTCTTTATTTGAGCATACTTTTAAAAACTTTGTCCTGTTTGTTTTGATAATTACTTAAAATTATAAGGTGTTAACAAAATCACCACTTAAATGTAATACCGTAATTATTGAGCTTTGGTTTGCCCGTAAGAAATAATTCTGCATCAGATAGATGCAAAACACATAAAACTTTTACAATATGTATTTATTTTGAAGATCAACTGTAAGGTAAGGCTGCATTAGGAACGAATTGTTTGTAAATAGCAAATTAATTATGTATTTCAGACGTGTTTACACTAGACCTCGAGATCTTTTAATCTCATCAAACTTGGTACAAAAAACGCGCGATTGACTCCATTTAACATTAATTACGAAGGGCTGGGTATGCAATTTCATTTCTGTATGAACTTTACACCATTTTTCTTGTTCAAACAAAAATAATTGTAAGAAATAGTAGAAGAGCAAATAATTATTAACAAGACGGGACAAGTCAGCGGGTTCACGCAAAATCAGATTAAATCGCACCAGCGTTATTAGATTGGCAACATTAACTAATTTTCGAGTTACTGTATGTCTAAGGCATATTCCCACCAGAAAAAGTTTTTTAGTTGTGACGTTTTTAATAGCGAATGGGATCAAAAATGAAGTTATTATGTATTAAAGTGTGACGCGGGACACGCAATTTATGCATGTTTTTGTGAACAACATCCAAACGCATAAGCTCTCAATCAAATAAATAGACAATTGAAACTTTTTACATCGAAATTTGTTTATCATTTAGCACTATTGTGGTTATTATACAATAATTCTCTGCGCGACAACGCTATAAAACCAAAAAATATAACCGGAGTACCCTTTTGTACCCCACCTCGCTGCGACAAGTCATAAAATATCATTACTGACATCATCACCATCAGTATCATCATAATAATCATTTCCCTTTACTTTCCCTTTTCTATTTTATCGCTAATAAAATTCTCAGTTTACCAGAGGACAACTTACGATGGGCTCTCTTTTCTCAGCCTGAATATCGGCAACATATACCCGACTTGGTTGGCATTCAACTTCATCCAAATGACGTGAACAATCTTGCTTGTTGACAACACCATTTCCAATAGCAGTGAGAATTTGGTTATGTCGAATTTCTATTTCTTCCCTCACTGAAAAAAGGGGGAAAGGGAAAAGACGACAAGAAAGTAGTATGAGTAACTTGGGCAAGGTGAAGGGAAGGGAGAGAGGAAGAGGAGGAGAAGGAGGAGGAGGTAGTAGCACTGGTGGTGGTGGTCGAAGGGAAGGTGAGGAGGGAGGGAGAGAAGGGGGAGAGGAGGGAGGAAGGGAGAGGAGGAGGGAGGAGAGAGGAGAGAGGAGAGGAGAGATAGGAGGAGAGGAGGAGGGAGGAGAGGAGGAGGAGAGAGGAGGAGGAGGAGGAGAGTAAGGAGAGGAGGAGAGGAGGAGGAGAGGAGAGGAGGAGGAGAGGAGGAGAAGGAGGAGGAGAGGGGAGAGGAGGAGAGGAGGAGAGGAGAGAGGAGAGGGGAGAGGAGGAGAGGAGAGAGGAGAGGAGAGAGGAGGAGGAGGAGGGAAGAAGGAGGGAGGAGAGGAGGAGGAGGAGAAGAGGGAGGAGGAGGTGGTAGGATAGAGGAGGAGGCAGAACGCAATCAAACACGTGAACAATACAAGAAAATGATCCGTTATAATAAGACTTATAAGCTTACATTGATTGATAACATCGAGAATGTTTCTTTCAAGACGAAGGTTCAATTCTTTTAGGATTGGCAATATACAGTCTATTGGCTTCTCCACATCTGATATAAAAGTAATAACATATATCTTTGTAAAGCGAGATATTTATCAAGAGTCAATTACGCCCATATGAATAGCGCCGTTAAAGGCTGGTTCTTTCGACACAAGCATCGCGAGTAGTATACGCTTCAAACCAAAATGCTGACTCATCTCGGTTCATAGGACGGTAACATAATTGACGCGCATGGTCAGTTTTTGGGCTACCATTCTTTTTAAAAAAAGATTGGCGTGTAATAGACCATTTCACGGTTGTCGTGGCTCAACCTCAGCCTCGACCGGCCGTGTAATATATTCTTTAGAATTTGACTACAGCCCGTGGAATTTTAAAATGTTTCGATTGTTTGTTGATATGTGCATTCCTTACATTACCATGGGCTGCAGTCAATTTATAAAGAATATATTACACGCTGTCGAGGCTGAGGCAACCGTGAAATGGTCTATTGGGGTTGTGGTAACAGTTCGTCGTTTTGAGAGTGACTCTTGCTCTGATATGATGCAAGTGTTTTCGTGCGACGCTAGCGTGTCACATTAAGTAACGCTAAGTAACGCTAGCTAGTGTGTCACGCATACCTTTTAAAACATTATCAATTTCTTCTTGTGTGGCATTAAAAAGTTTCAAAGCTTGGCACGCCTTTGGCCACTCGGTGTTAAACAGGGCACTTTCCATTCTTGCATCTGGAGCGTGACCTATAAATTTGTTACGAATTTCTTTCATATCTTTAATTGCGTTACTTTCAGGACTCGACGCTGTCACGAAATCCAAAGACGAGTTATTTAGCACCGATGTGAGAAGTGAAAAATCCCAGTTGTTTGTATTCCCAGTGTTGAATACGTTTTCTTGGTCCTTAAACTGGAATTTAAGTTTAGTCTCCACTTTCTTCATCTCTATGGCATCGTTGGGTGTGTCATTCCATGGTACATTTGGTGGAGGTACGCTGGTTTTGTTCTGGTAGACTATTGGCCATCGTGATTTGAAGAATTCACGAAGTTTTTGGTTACCAACACGAAAGAGAAGCAGGGATAGACGAAAAAAATTGTCCCTTGAATTGGAAAATATGAAATGTATTTCAAATAGCAACAGATACTTAGGAATAATTGTATAATAAATTGATCATGATCGATTGACAATAGAAACAAATCAAAAAGTGAATAAATGAACAGATGGAACAAATGGAAACAATATGAAATGTATTTTTAAAAGCAGCAGACAATTACGGATAATAGGCCATTTGCATGATGGCGTCATATACCACGACTACCAGAATGCTTCGCCCACTTTCTTTTGTAAAATACTGATTAGTGCCAACTGTTCGACTATTCCCAAAAGCTAATAAAAAACTGAATAAGAAAGAAAATTCGTAGAGCATTCTGGTAGTTGTAGTTAAGTGACGCCATCGTGCAAATGGCCTATTGAATAAATTGATCGACTGTCGATGAAAGCAAATGAATAAGCAAATAAATATAGAAAATTATGTTATCAGTCTTCCAGTCCATTGAATGTTTTAATTTCACGAAAGAAAATCATAATTGAACGAAGACATGAAAGAATGGATGATCAAAATGATTGAACTATCAAATAAACAAAAAAGTAGGGATATTCAGAAGGTCTAGTACTTCAGGCCTATCAAGGTGTATTTCGGCATTTCGAAGATCAACTATCAAGTAATCAGTAGGCCTAGGAGTTGGGAGGTGGGAGGGGAGGGCTGCAAACAAAATTATTACGTCATGGCCTGCAAGAATAGGTGTAACTAAAAATCAACCTTACCTTTCTTCATCAATTATTTCAGAACAAGCAGCCATGATGTCTTCCAACACTTGAAACTGATACCATAAAATCTGTAATATTTTCCAGATTTACAAAATCACTCGCCCTTTCCTTTTTGATATTGTGAGTTATTGTGGTGGTCCCCCTTTCTTGTAGCTATACCTTGCAGACGTGTTTGGTCTAAGAACTGTGTTAAGGCCCGGGCAAACGGGAAATGTTTGATAACCAAATGCAATCAAACATTGTTTGGTCACCAGGGGGGAACTCATTTATAAAAGGATCGGGTATGCTTGTCGTAAAAATCAACAATTTAGTATCTTTTAAGGTGTTAAATTTGAAGTTTAGAGTTTAAGCATTTCCTGGTATCTTTTAGGGTATCAAGAGCCCATTGTTTATTATCTTGTTCCCAAATGGAAGAAATTTGCCCAAAAAAGCATGTCGGCGACCGTCAAATTTTATGTTCATAATAATATAGTTCATTGATTTGTTATCGCTGGTATCTCTTAGGGGTCAAAGATCGTCCAGCCACGCCCTTCCTTAAAAAACTTCCGGTATCTTTTAGGGGCAGTTTTTAAACTTTCCGACAAGCATACACGATCCTTTTAAAATGAAGTCCCCCCCCGGGGGGGTTTGGTGATCCAACATTTTGCGGCGTTTGGACACCTTGTTTCGGGTGGTGTTTGATGTTGTTTGATGGAGCATTAAACATATTTGGTAGAATTTGAACTCCATCAAACATTCAATCAAACAACATCAAACGTTTCTTTTGCTCTCGTGTTGGATGTGCAATGTGGGATTCGTTTGGCCGGCCAAAACGAACATGTTTGACGCTTGCTTATTCCCTCGTATCCGTATTTTATAGCCCATAATACTTTTGATCACTGTTGTTTGCGCGCGACGATATTTCAGTGATGCCGTTTGGCCACCCGTAAATATGTTCGAGGACCAAACAATGTTGGATCACCAAACAGTGTTTTATTGTGTTTGGTCATCAAACATTTCCCGTTCGGCCGGGCTTACATTATAAACATATATATGCTTATATATGCTTAGAAGTGTAAGCTATAAATGTGTGAACATCAGTGCTAAATTTTACCTGATTTTTATGTATCACTTATGTTGATATTGATCTTAGGGTAGCGGGTAGTGCCTGTTCAGTGGTGCTATTTCAGGGAGTGTCGCCCCTGCCCACGCGAGACCCGGGCTCAGCTGGCTCCGGCTGACAGTACCCGGTAAGGGCCCCTACTCAGGGATACGAGTACAACCCCGCCTTGCTTGTGGATGTCTCGGGAGAGTCCAAATGCTAAGGGAGTAAACCTCGACAGAAAAATCAGCTTCATGAGTTGTGACAAGACCAGGATATGTCTCAATACTACTCTGGCAGCAGGGTACCCCTGGTGCTCTGTGGCAATAGAATCCCCACGGTCAATGGCATGCGGAGGAACCCAAGTCGGTTAACGGATGGCATCACCAAGCAAGATAATTGCCACTGCGGGGCAACCTCCAAGTTCACCTAGTCTGTGGCACACCTGTGCACCACTTGGCAACCGACGTGGAGGTCCAGAGAGGCTGATCGGTGGGGGCACGACACCGTTCTCCTTATGTACTGTGCAAGGCGTTATACGTGAAGAGGGAAAGTCCTGCGGCGATGGGATGATTGTGACGGCGGCAGGTCTGAGAAGCTGGAAGTTATTAGCGAATCCTCTGCACACAGGCGGCTCATGTTAGATGGTCGATACCTTGTCAACCCTGAGCAAAGACAACTATTGGCAGCTACATGAGTGTCCAGGTAGCCCTTTTTAGGGATAGAACTGCCTGTCCCAGATGGGGAAGCCCCTAAGAAAAGGTGTGGGTAAACAAAGCTTGCTCAGGTTTAACCTGGCTGGCAACTCGCGGTCAGCGGGTCTTCATTGTAGCGGTAGAAAATGCAAGAAGTTAAAATTGACAGTCGCTACCTGGAATGTCCGAACGATGCTGGACAATGATACTCGACCTGAGAGGCGTACAGCTCTCATTGCTAAGGAATTAGATCGCTATAACATCGACATCGCGGCGCTGCAAGGAACAAGGCTACAAGGGCAAGGACAACTTCAAGAGGAAAAGTACACGTTCTTCTGGAGCGGGAGAGCTGATGAGAGGAGACAAGCAGGTGTTGCCTTTGCCATCCACAACCAGATTGCCAAGAAACTGCCATCACTACCTACTGGAACATCAGAGAGAATCATCAGCTTACGCGTACCTGTAGCCAATCAGCGTTTTCTATGTGTGATCTGTGTTTACGCGCCAACCATGTTGTATTCCAATGAGGATAAGGAAACCTTCTATCAGAGCCTGGGTGAAGTGGTGGACAAAGTACCTAAAGAAGACAAACTCCTCATCCTAGGGGACCTCAATGCTAGAGTGGGCAACGACCATAGGACTTATGGATATGTAATTGGGAAGTTTGGGAAAGGAAAGAAGAACTCCAATGGTGAACTATTGCTGACCTTTTGTACTCAACATGAGTTGAGTATTACCAACACCTTTTTCTTTCAACCAGAGAAGAATTACTTCACATGGAAGCACCCAAGATCCAGACATCCCCACTTGCTGGACTATGTTGTCACTCGCACGTCCAGCATGTCAGAAGTCCTTTCCACAAAGTCTATGAGGAGTGCAGAATGCTCAACCGACCACTATATGGTGCGTTCCCAGCTTAGACTTACCGGGATAAGTTAGTCCTTCCAAGACACAAGAAATCAATCAATGCCCCGGCCAAGAAGCTAAACATGAGTAAGCTCAGAAACATAGAACAGCAGGAAAGACTGGTCTCTGCTCTCACTACTGCCTTGGATGCAAACAAAGTGGACAGTGATGACGTTGAAGAACTTAGGGAGAGGTTGAAAACAACTGCAACCACAGCTGAAGAAATGCTTGGCCACGCGAGAAGAAAATCACCAGACTTGTTCCAAGAAAATGAGAAAGAAATCCAGTGTGTCTACTTGCGGAAAAGCAGAGAGCATATAACAAGCACCTTCAAGAAAACACAGCGTGCACAGAGGCAACCTTTAAGAGCATTAAGTCCACCAAAGTGCAGAGGGAGATTAGATCCATGAAGAATAAGTGGTGGACCAAGGAAGCAGAAGAGCTACAAGAGATGGCGGACAAGAATGGACTCACGCGGTCTATTTTGTAGACTAAAGACCATCTATGGACCCGGAAGCAACACCCGTGACACCAGTGTGGAACACCGATGGCAGCCAACTTCTTAACAGCATGGAGGATATTAAAGCAAGGTGGAAGGAATACTTCTGCAATCTCCTCAACCAAAAAGGCACAGCAGATCCACAAGCTTGTGACATAATTCAGCGAAGAAAAACCAGAGAAGAGCTCTCAGCACCCATCACTGACTTGGAGCTGGAGAATGCACTGAAAACCACGAGATTGCGGCAAGCACCTGGACAGGATGGTATCCCAGCTGATCTGTGGAAGAGTGGAAGCCAAAGCCTAAAAAGTGAATTACTCAGACTGTATAACGTTTGCTGGACGAAAGCCTGTGTTCCACAAGACTTGGGCATAGTATGCGGGCATAGTAACCGTCTACAAGAAAAAGGGCCTACGTAGTGACTGTGGCAACCACCGAGGTATCTCCTTATTGTCTATTGCTGGCAAGATCTTGGCCAAAATTATCTTGAATTGCATAAAGAAGATTTCAGAGAAGGTGTTACCTGAAAGCCAGTGTGGGTTCAGAGCCGGTCGGTTAACCATAGACATGATCTTCACCTTCCTTCAACTTCAGGAAAAGGCCATTGAACAACAGCAAGCTCTGTGTACTGTCTTTGTGGATTTCTCCAAGGCATTGAACACCGTGAACAGAGAGACACTCTGGAAGATTTTAGAACTATATGGATGCCCGGAGAAGAGAGTGAAGATCATCAAATGTATTCATGAAGGCATGTCTGGGAAGGTCTCAATTGGCGGTGACATCGCGACATCGGTGACACATTTTCGATCAACCATGGCGTCAAACAAGGCTTGCGTGCTGGCTCCCACTCTCTTCACACTTTACCTGGCAGCAGTTCTGGAAACAATGGGAAACCAATCTCTGCAAAGGAGTTTATATGAGGACAAGGTCCGATGGCAAGCTCTTCAACCTTGCAAGGCGTAAAACGTCAACAAAGATAAGAGAACTATGTGTGAGGGATTTACTCTATGCGGATGACTCTGCCTTGGTTTCAAAAAATGTTAAAAACATCCAAGAAATCGTGGATCGCTTTGCAACTACCTCCATATTGTTTGGCCTAAAGATTAACGTGATCAAGACTGAACTTCTGTATCAACCACCTCTTGAAGACCCGCTCTCATGCCCAGATGTCCTGGTGAATGGAATCGCACTCTCCAAAACCAAGAACTTCATCTATCTCGGTAGTGCAATCACAAACAACAACTCATCTGATCTGGAAGTAGAACAACGGATACAAGCCGCCACTAAAACCTTTGGCTCCTTGCAAAAGCGATTGTGGTCAAGACATGACATCAAAAGGTCAACCAAGGTTAAGATTCACAATGCAACCGTTCTGCACACACTTCTCTACTTTACCAAATGTATGATCCTCTACCGAAGATACATAAAGAAGCTCACAAGAACCCAGCTCCGTCATCTGCGACAAATCCTAGGGATCCACTGGCAAGACAGAGTACCTGATGTCGAAGTGTTAAGAAAAGCTAAGACCCCGAGTGCCGGGGCACTGATCACGGCGTCACAACTACGCTAGGCTGGGCATGTCCGACGCATGCCTGACTCCAGACTCCCTAAAGTGGTCTTCTATGGCGAGCTTACTGAGGCAAAGAGAAAGCTAGGAGGTCAGAAGCTTCGCTTCAAAGATGTGTTGAAAAGACATGTGAAGAACACAGGAATTAGTCACGAGGCCTGGGAGCAAGCTGCTGCCAACAAGAGCGCCGACTGGAGAGCGTCGTCGAAGAAATCAATAAGTAGCATCGAGGAGAAACGTCCTGAAGGAATATCAACGAGCCTACGAAAGACGTTACACACTTGTAACATCATCTGGACACGCATGTGGTGTTTGTGGGCGGCTTTGCCGAACGTGCTAGCCTTGCAGCCCACCTGCGAGCATGCAGTGCGTAAATGGCTCCCTCTGTATAACAGTCATCATCGAATTCGATGGACTGCCGAAGAAGATATTCATCTATATTTATATCTGTTCCTGTACAATTATTACTTTAGGTTATTCTTAGGGTTGCCTTTGTCAAATCAATTTATCAAAAACATTGATGGCATCGAGGATGTTTCTAAACGTATGCTTTTCGCAGTGTCTAGATGCCCGACAGCCGGTCACAACCTTCAAATTACTAAATGCCCGGCAGCCTGTTTTTTTTTTTTTACAAAAATCAATAAAACAACTATCAAAGACTCGAGGGATCAAACCCAGTTCGAGTTACACGCTTCGAGTTACGCGCTTTTCGAGTTACGCGCTAGACCACACCCATTTTTGTCTGTGCCACACCCAGCGCGTAACTCGATGTCTTTAGGAAAGGTTAGTGACTTCGAGTTACGCGATGAGCGCACAACTCAAACTAAAACATATCGTCTTAAAGTGTCCAGTTACGTAAATAAGACGTTTATGTTGAATTAATTATTAGACTAGAATCAACATTTTAAAACTGAACATATTCTGATTTAATCGTTTTCTTATTTTTAACAAACTCTTCATAGAACAGTAGTAATAATAATGTTATTTTTAACGTTAGAACCAACATACAAATATGTCCAAAAAATGACTGTAAAAAAAAAAAAAAGAAAAAGAAAATAGAACAGTTTTTGAAACGCCACTGACCACCCTTAGTACTAGCAGAATCCGGGCACTGCCCTTGAACGGAGAAGAACAAAATCTTCCGCTGTTAAGCTATTTCTGGCAGGAGATTTGATTACATGATGTTAAAGCTACGTTTCAGTAGTTTTTCGTTAAACGACTGATGGTTGTGAATACATAACATGTTGATCATATTCTTAAATTTCAATACAATACAACAATACAATACTTTATTTATAGTGTGTGATACACTTAGCCATGGGCTAATTTACAGGTATTCCACTAAAATAATCAATAAAAACAAACTAAAAATAGACAAACAATGGTCTATAAATGAAAATAAGATATAAAAATCCTACTTTAGTTTAGCTAAAGTTTGCACTGAATAAAAACAAAGCAAAATAAAGAACAAATAATAATAATAATTTCATAATCATGTGAATCATTTCAAAATTACTTTTTAAAGAAAGTCTAATTAGTTTCCTATAAACCTGATAATTCAATATAAATTGAACGTCTTATTTACGCGCTCATTGCGTAACTCGAAGTCACTAACCTTTCCTAAAGACATCGAGATACGCGCTGGGTGTGACACAGCGCGTAACTCGAAAATTGCTTAACTCGAAGCGCGTAACTCGAAGTTTACCCGCCCTCATCAAACCCCTCTATCTTTGTTAAGAAATATCAAGCGCTTGTCGTGAGCTCGATGAATTTGAAACTGAGCAAATTCTTTAACCTGGGCACAGAGTACGAGACACTCACTTGAGGCAAAATTTCCGCGCTTCACTGCCGGTCACAACATTGAAATTATTACCACTGTTTTCATTGATACGCGCCCGACTGATTTTAAGGTATCAGGGTACCCCAAAATTTCTTAAAAGGGTCGACTTTTACTTTTTTACATTTTCTGATAGAATACACAATAAGCTATGATTTAGTGAAAAAATTATTTCACTAGCAATTTTTAATAGCGAGTTATAAACGAAAAACTTTTTTCCAGCTTAATCCCTGGCAATTATCTGTTGACATCACTTGTCAATTGACCTGTCATCAAGAGAGCTTGTCGGTGAAGAATATATTTGTCTAAACTATCGAAACCTTTGTAAAAAGATTATTCAACAAGAGCCAAAGTTCAATGGGATCAAATTGCCTTGACTTCCCGCCATTTGTGTGGGAAACGTAACAAAAATTCAATGGGATCAAATTGCCTTGACTTCCCCCCATTTGTGTGGGAAACGTGTGGGAAATTTTGGTTTCCCTTTACTTCAGCTGTCATCGGGCAAGATTACTATGTGTTATAATCCCCTTGTATCAACAAACCCGCTTCTTTGCTCCAAAACACATTTTTGCGTTTTTCTCGGAAGTGAATTTACGTTCAATTAGTCGTGTATTTTGAGTTCCCGGTCAAAGGGATTTTAATGGATTCATCTGAAATTTGGCAGAGGCCGTCTTCGATAGTTGTTCTTTAAAAGTGTGTCTCCGATTTTCGATTTTTTGCTCCATTCCAAAGTTATCGTCTGTTTTGTATCGCATACAGCTATTTTGGCGGTGTTGTAACTTTAGAAACGTATAACAGATCAACGGGGCAACTAATCAAAAATCTGAGACACACTTTTGACCAGTGATATCTCATGATCTCAGAAAGATAGTAAACATTGTTTTCGGATCAATTTTGATTGACCGGGAACTCCGCGAAGACACCTCGGTGAAATTTTGAATTATTCGCTCTAACCTAAAAGGAAAAAATTATTTTATGATAAAAATAATAGAAATAGTTTCTACATTTATTCAGCTTTCTAAAAATGTATACTTCAATGGGGTTTAGACTAAAAGTTTTGGCGCAATATAGAGTTGAACGCACACCGGTCGCTAGGGGTAGCCTGATACCTTAAGTTCGTTTGTCGACTTTGATATTTCTTGAAGCCAAAATTTGACTGTAATAATTCGTACTCTGAGGAATATAACAGATAACATCCTATCTTTAATTATTTTTGTGGATATCTAAGTATAACCAGCTGAATTCTCACTCTGAATCTCTGGTCACGGCATTATCGAAATTGACTACATTCAGTAGTGGACTTCAAAGCCGTGACCGACAGTGAAGTGAATTTATGATATTTTTTTTCGATTCTAGGATATCCTTAACGGTATCAGATTGTTCAAACAAAATAATCACAATAACTTCTTTTCATTTTTGCCTCAATTTTCAATTAAAAGGCACATTTCTGCATGTTTTAGCCTGCATAGTCCGATTGTTTACATTTCAAGCTCGCTGAAGACTAATAAGTAATCCCGCCCACTTTGTTTGAATGACGGAACAGTAAAACGAACGTTATATCAATCGTGCGCGTATCAGGGAAAACAGTGGTAAATGCCCGGCAGCCTGAAATCTTTAAAAAAAAATCGATGAAACAACTCAGATTCAACATTTCTCAACAAAGATAGAGCGTTTTGCTGCCCTGGATCTTAGTTGTTTTATTGATTTATTTAAAAAAAATTATACTGTCGGTGCGGGCATTTGTGACCGGCAGTCAATCGATTTTTCGTTGTTCTTCGTACTCTGTCACTCCTTACACGTTGAAGAATTTGCTCTGTTCCGAATCCATCGAGCTCAAGAAAAGTGCATGATATTTCTCAACAAAGAGAGTGTTTTAATGCCTTAAATCTTAGGGTTTTTTTTAGGCCGGCACGTTTTAACTCGTGGATTGCAATTCCGCGAGTTATTGTGAGGGATCAAAATATGCAAATGAGTCACTCGCTCACTCGCACATTGTTAAACTATGCTACTGCGCATGCTCGACGTGATTGACCGCAGGCCGAAAGTAATGTGGGGTCTGGTTACGAGATTGAAGGGACTCTTCGCTTGTGTTATTCAAATATGCATCGATGATATTTGCTCGAATTCTTCAGCCGATTGTACGCGAATCGAAACTTGCTTTGGAATTGAACGATGTAAAAGGCGTCTTCTGTAAACAAGATCTGTCATTTAATTATTATCGTGGAGTGTTGAAATTCTACTCGTGACTCCTCCATGGGTTAAACTGAATCGTGGAGCCTTCAAGATGGTTTATAGATGATGGACACGACAACTTCTCTCATTAGTAAGATCATGCCTAGAGAATTCCTTGACTTACCGGCTCGTGCTCACACTTCGCTAAGATTGGATGTGTCGGATGATTAGGGGAAATTGCTGACAATCAATTTCTTATTCCTTGCCACATTTTGTATTGTACTACTCTGCTTGGAACATTTAAACTTCCATCGCATCTCCGTTGAGCTGTTCGATACTCGGACGTGAAAACCTTTCTGGGTGGACTTTGTACGGTTGCGGTCAAGCAACAAAAATCGTCGCAAGTCCAAAATCAAAGTCATCCAAGCTTTTAGTGTTTTGTACTCTATCAGCACGCGAGTAAATGTTAAAATAAAAAGCAAACGAAAACATTTTGAGTACGAAGTGCCGCCTGAAACAGCCTGAAACTGGCCGTGAGTCGAGCCGCTAGTTTGTGTTTGTACTCTATTAGCACAAGAGAGAATGTTGAAAAAGCAGGAAACCAAAACGGCACTGATCTAAATCGACTTTCTTTACATTATTTATAATATTTGATCAAAATGGAAACATGTTTCAGTCTAGAGTGATCGCACTTAATCCGTGAAAAAGTACAAAATCTACTTTGTACTGAAAAATATAAAATCTTTTGTTTTCCATTGTTTATTAGTGCTATTTTGCATTATTTAACTAGTACAATTTCACGGATTAAGTGCGATCACTCTATTCACCGTGACCTTTGACGAGTCAGCTAATTGTCGCTATAAGCAAAACTTGTGTAACCTAGCCAAAATAGAGTGATCGCACTTAATCCGTGAAAAAGTACAAAATCTACTTTGTACTGAAAATATAAAATCCTTTGTTTTCCATGGTTTATTAGTGCCATTTTGCATTATTTAGCTAGTACAATTTCACGGATTAAGTGCGATCACTCTATTCACCGTGACCTTTGACGAGTCAGCTAATTGTCGCTATAAGCAAAACTTGTGTAACCTAGCCAAAATAGAGTGATCGCACTTAATCCGTGAAAAAGTACAAAATCTACTTTGTACTGAAAATATAAAATCCTTTGTTTTCCATGGTTTATTAGTGCCATTTTGCATTATTTAGCTAGTACAATTTCACGGATTAAGTGCGATCACTCTATTTTGGCTAGGTTACACAAGTTTTGCTTATAGCGACAATTAGCTGACTCGTCAAAGGTCACGGTGAATAGAGTGATCGCACTTAATCCGTGAAATTGTACTAGTTTATATTTCGTTAAATACGCATTCTCCATTTATGCAAGAAAACAGTCGCTTATATTTCGTTAAGTACGCATTCTCCATTTATGCGAGAAAACAGTTGCTTATATTTCGTTAAATACGCATTCTCCATTTATGCGAGAAAACAGTCGCTTATATTTCGTTAAATACGCATTCTCCATTTATGCGAGAAAACAGTCAGTTATATTTCGTTAAATACGCATTCTCCATTTATGCGAGAAAACAGTCGCTTATATTTCGTTAAATACGCATTCTCCATTTATGCGAGAAAACAGTCAGTTATATTTCGTTAAATACGCATTCTCCATTTATGCGAGAAAACAGTCGCTTATATTTCGTTAAATACGCATTCTCCATTTATGCAAGAAAACTGTCGCTTATATTTCGTTATATAGCGATTCCCATTTATGCCACAAAACCGTCGCTAAATATACAATACAACCTAACAACTGGAAGCGTAACATTTTGTTTAGTAATCGTGTCTTAGGCCAAGTTCATACGCTGTAACAGCCATGAGTCGAACTCAATGCAAATTAGTCACATCCGTTGTTTCTGTCATGATCATCTCGTTTTAATTAAGTTTGACTCATGGCTGGTACGGCGTTTGAACTTGGCCTTAGAGTGAAAATAATATATGCCTGAAATGCATAAATGGAAAATCAGTTTTTAACGAAATATGAGCAATTGTTTTGTGGCATAAATGGGGAATTAAATATATGTATTTAATAGCAGTGTTATGCTATTATATATATATTCCCCGATCGAGTTAAAAAAATTCTTAGTGTCGAGACCGGTGTGACTAGTCGTTTGCCTACTATGTACAGACTCGTAGAATTACTCTGAATCACTTTAACATAGCTTACAAGAATCGCTTACTCCATCTAAACGATGATATCATATCTTCTTTACTGAAATAATACAGAATCACTGCCGTGAAAATCTAAATAACTTTGACTCCTGTACGAATAGCAAACAAAAGTTCGCGTACGGGTGACAGTCTAGTCCAGACCCAGGCCTCTTTTTACCCCGCTACGCTTCGGTAAAACAGAGTCCAGAAGAACTTGCATGCGCATGCGTTACATGAACCAATCAGACACCGTAAAATTTTGGTGTGACCTGGTTACAAAGCTATCGTTGAAGTTTATCTGGATCAAATCAGCTATATTGGGCTCATTTTGAAAACGAATTCATCGAAGCAGTTAAGTATGCCTTCACTTGTACGAAGCACACGTTTTTACCCAAATTGGAGCAAATCCAAGCCCTGTATGACTTGTTAAAAGGCCTTGTAACCAGGTCACACCAAAATTTAACGGTGTCTGATTGGTTCATGTAACGCATGCGCATGCAAGTTCTTCTGGACTCTGTTTTACCGAAGCGTAGCGGGGTAAAAAGAGGCCTGGGTCTGGACTAGTGACAGTCGTGACATACGAACTGTACGAATAGCCACTGCGTAAAATTTAAGCCTCTTCATTGGAAATTTAGGATCGACTGAGACCGATACCTCCATTAGTTCAAATCAGCTTGCCGGCGAAGCAGACAAATATTCCGCTTCAGTACCGAACTCAAAACGTGACTAAACTGGCTGTAAAACATATTTATTCTCATGCCAGACTGAATTCCACTTGGGCACCGCACTATGTGCGTCTTGTTGAGTTTTCAAAAGAAGTTCGACTGCCGGGCATTTAGTATAAATTCGAATGTTGTGCAGTGAATGCAGTGAAGCATTGAAATTTTGCCAAGCGCCTCAAATGAGTGTTTCGCACTCTGTGCCCAGGTTAAAAATTTGCTCAGTTTCAAATTCATCGAGCTCACGACAAGCGCGTGATATTTCTCTTTCACCTCTCTGGATGTCACACTTTTCACTCAATCTAACCTGATTTCCAGACGGTCACGGACCGTCGTCTGATTCTGAAAATACAGATAATATCATGCTTTGCTTCAATTTGGTTCACTTTCCTAGTATTTGGTATCTTAATTCATAAATGTAAGTTTTATCATTTCTTTACCTGAAAGACGGAAAACCAACCAAAGAGGAACTAGTAAATTCTACTATAAATCCACTGAACCAAGTACACGCAATGGATACCAAACAAAGTATGACCTGCAGCGTAACGCAAAAGGCTAAAAAATGGACATAAAATGTTCACCAGCTGTTTTTAAAAATCCTTTTAAAATCCTTTTCCGGCTGACGTTAGAAAACTTAAGTAGGAAACGTTTTTGTCAACACGGACGTCACACGCGTTTTTCGAATTCGTTCATCAGTTCGCCGTCATAGATGAGGTTGCTGTTCTATGAAAAAGCCTTGACTGACCTTCTGCTTAACGAAAACGGACACATCATCTATGATGGCGAACGGATGAAGAAGAACGTACACTGCGGTGGCGTCCGCGTTGACAAAAACGTCTAATACTTTTTAAAGCCTAAAAAGGCTTGCGTGTTAAGATTAGGGAAAATTCCCTACTAGTTAATTAACATAATCTCGCTTAGGCCAGGGGAAACCCCGACCTTGCCGACAAAGTCAAAATATATTTAGTATGACATCATTTTTGTTCAATATGTATTTTGCAGCGACAGCATAAGTTGCAGTTTCAAGTATTAGAAGTTTGGGACTTCAATATTACAAACTACAAGTCAAATCTTCAGTTGTTTATGCTTTAAACTTCCAATCAAGAACTTTTTATCATGCAGAGACAACAAAGAGAAATAATTGTTGATTTACAACAGCAATTTACTGAAAATATTATTCCTGGTGAAATGCTGCCTTATTTGAACTGTCTTACCCAAGATGACAAGGAATATATTCTTTGTGAAGAAACTAATCGTGGCTACAGAAAAGCAGCTTTTGTCTTGATTGATAGAATACAGAGAAGACAAAATGGATTTGAACAGTTTGTAAGGGCTTTGATGAGAACTGGATGTGGACATTTAGTAAATTTGATAGCACGGAGGCAAGGTGGTGAGTGTGAAGACTCATTAGATATTGAATTTGTCGCACAGATAATACTGTAATTTCTGCTCTGACAGGTTGTATAATCTTGTGTTGTTATTGAATTGTTGGAGGAGCAGTTGGATACCAGTTTCCGAAGTCATTATAATTGAGTTTTGCTTATTTGGGGAAATCCTGATTTTGCTTTTCAAATATGATAGATTTCCCAATCAAACTTGAAATTTAAGATTTATATACATTTGATTCTGTAGTGAGAATTAAATATTGTGTTTAATTGCCTGACATGTTTGGTGCTTTATACTTGCTAAATTGATAAATTTTGATCAAAATTCCCCTATAATTTCTAAACCTTGATATATGCAATACAGTGACTCCCTGATTTATAATACATGATTCAAAGAGCAGGAATGTCTTTATAATCAATGTTATGCCTATTTCTGAGAACCCTGTTAGTTGTATATATATATAGCTATTTCAAAAAAGTTTGATGGGGCAAATGGCAATCAGCAACAATATTGGCAATTGCATGACCGAAAGGGAATTTGGGGTAACAAGAATTGTTTCATTTTCATTAATTAAATACCCAAGCAATGCCAATATCATGCAGTAAAGACCTTATTGGACACAATGGTCAATAGGTTATTCATATCTCCACACTAGATATTGGTCTAATAGCATGACCACAGTTCCTTTTGGTTGTGCAATCACCAATGGCCATTCACCGTTTGTACCGTCAACCTTTTTTGAAATAGCTATATACATGTATGTAAATCAACATGTACACAGTTTGTATAATAATATCTAATTCTGACAAGTTTCCAATGCTATTATTTCAGACATATGTCAGTCACTTCAAGCCTTCTAAGGACAAGAAACTGGAACATGGACTCCATAATTCATAAATATGACTAACCAACTGGGAACAACTGGACTTTTCAAAGCACAAATGAGTAAATTATAAATTGATAATGATCGAGTCAATGCTTTTTATCATTGATTTTTTGTTTGTAGACATATTATGTTTAAATTTATTTTTTGTTGGTTTAATTTTTGTATTATAAGCATAGGTTTTGGGATTCATAAATGTTAATTAGATCAGAAAAACTGAAAAATGTGTTTAGGTTAATTACATTTAATTAGCTCTAAAGAAAGAAACTCAGATAAAGTTGATTATGAAAGCCTATAAATTAAGTCATAGCCAATACCACAAAACATAATTTGTAAATAATAGAAAATAAGTAATAAGTAATAACATAAGAATGAGGACAATGTGCTAAGTAATAACTTTGTGAGTTAATTTAAAATCTTGCAAAGCTTATCATTGAAACACATGATTTTTGATGATCAATAAAGGAGGTTGAAATCACTTTTAAAAAATTATTAATTGGCTTAGTACAATTCGATTTGATAATCTTTACTCACAATTTCTGCTGTAAACATCCATCCTTATAAAAAAGTGGCTGCTTAACTAATAGTGGTAGCAGCACATGTTTGGAAAAAAAAGTATTTTTACAACACTTGGACAAAATCTTGTAATATGATTGGTTGAAAGCCATTGTCAATAAGAGTTCAGAAGATGCTGCCATGTTCTGTCATATGCGCTTGTTCTGTTATCCTTTTGATGAGGACTTTTCATCTTTTACCACAAATAATTGTTGTTAAAATAAACCATAAGTATATTTATTGTCTGTAACTGCTTTGCTCCTGGTTCTATTTGAGTTTTGACATGTTATGATGTCAAATCCATTGTCAATAAGAGTACAGATGATGGAAAACTGCCTGTAATGTGTTGATTACATGTACAATACCATGTACATGTTCATATAAACCAGATGAAAAAAATAAAACTTTTAAAGAAGACTGAAATTCAATTTTATGTCCACTGATGGCATTTTACATGTATCAGAAATACATGGAATGATATTTTATACAAAACTGTAATATTATGATTTACATATTTTATTGCAATGTTTAGTGTAATAATTTCGAGAAGTCATTAAAATATTATTTTGTTTCATTGCTTGGTAGTAGTTCTAAAGTTAATTCATCATTCATATTTCTTGTGACTTTTTCGCCTTTTTCTGCCAAAATATCTTCAATATTTCTAAAAACACAGAGAAAAAATGTCATAATAAAAATATTAACACTTAAAGTTACACAAAAAAAGCATTTTAGTGGCTCAAATGAAATTACTTTAAGGGAGAATATAAAATGAAGGTATCAAAATTTAAAATTTTAAGAATTTTAGAATTTCTCATATCCAACTAATGACCATATTTCCATTTGTTCCCATATTAATTAACTGTATTATATCATTTAAGAGGAGATTTTTTTCATATTTAAGCACTGAGCAACAAAATGCCTCAAGTGAGCATTCCATCATGCCTTGTATTTCAAACAACAAATTTTATTCCCCAAGAGAATGTGAAAATGTAGCATGCAAAAAAGATGACAATGCATTCAAGTGAGGCTTCTGCCTCCACATGGTTCAGTCAAACTGTTTTCATGAGAGCATTAAGATCTGCTTCTGCCTCTGCTTCTGTCGCTCATGAAAACTGGTGACAAAGGGAGTGGTCATTATTTACAGGGAGGGGGGGGGGGGCTGGTGGAAATGAAAAAGGTAATGCTCAATTTTTGATGGCCCCTCCCCCTTTCTACATACATACACACATAACATTCTTACAGAGTGAGTGTAAAAATCTGTGCCCCCCTCTATTTCCACCAGCCCCCCCCCCCCCCCCCCCCCCCCCTCCCTGTAAATAATGACCAGTCCCAAAGATGTGACAACACTGGAAACCCACATTTTTAATATCTTTGGATGAGTCCAAAAAAGCAAAGGTACGGTCATATCGATGTGGAAGAGAAAATATAATTTTGTGTATAGTGCATTAAAACCTTTAAAGTCTGACCTATGGAAGGTCGGGAAAAGGCGATACCATAGGCCTCCCTTCTACCACCCCCTGGGGATATAATTTGACTCACCTCTTTTTGTCATAAAACCATCCCATGTTGTCAGCGATTAGGTGATTACTATTGCAGCCAGGGCATTTAACGATAACGACGCCATGATTATACGCTTGTTTTGAGATTGTTTTCCTAGACCTCGTGTTACAGACATTGCAAGTATAAACAAGGTGAAATTTTTCCACTTTCACTTGTCCAAGTTCTTGAGACTCGTGGCTTGTATCGTTTGGTTTCTCGCAGAAATGGCGTCTCGAATTCAAAGATAATACTCCTGAAGATGAAACAACTTCAGGGCTTTGTAAAAGTTTGATTCTTTTTGGAGAAATTTGAATCCTAGCCTTTCGAAAAGTTGAAAAACTTTCAAGAGCTCTGCACGCGCTTCTCAACCTGAATGCCGCCATTTTGAAACGCTGAATGTTCTGCTGACTACCAAGTACTGCAGCCTCGTAAACAAGATGGTGGTTGGTAGGAAGTTGGTTTTGTGTGGGAGTTCATTTCGACATTTTCCTTCTTTTGCGTTACGAGGAATGGAGGAAAACCCTTTGATTAGAAGGCGTACTTCAAGTCGATCTTTGTCTTCAAGTGGATCTCAATATTTAGTAAGAGTGAATTTGAATAAATGGATAAGATCTCTTCAGCTTGCCTGATCGTGATTCCGTACTTTCACTGACCGCCCACCGGCAACTGGCCGAGAGATTAGATAATTGTTGGGTTATTGTATTCTAAAGAAAGATGCTTATTTCCATCATTTCCAAAAGGATTACGATGGCAATCGAGGCAAGCTGAGGAGGTCCGTCACTGAGGCCAAACTAACTTTCAAATCTGAAGGGAAGGATTAGCTGTCGAGGTCAATCTTGATTTTTGTCAGATAAAAAGGCCTATGAATATAATACGTACGTTTCCCTTTTCATCATACACCCTTCATTTCTGAGAATATACTACTGAACCATCCTCAAAGATTTCTACACTTTAAAGGAAATCTTTTAATTTGATTAATGGATACTTTTTGGTCCAATTTTAGCTTTATCAATCTGGATATTTTTAGATTTCTCTTTAGCTGACCAAGAGAGAGCAGAAACAAACAAAGAATACATGTAAATGAACAAAGAATGTGTAGTCCCAGCTATTAGTGAACTTCAGATTTGACAACGAGTACGAGATTGAGTACAAGTACGAGTTTTTTTAAAATTGGTCTTGTGTGGGATGTTGATACTGAATCATAGCCAATTTTCCATTTCTTACAATTTATGTTTCAATCTATGTACAGGACTATGGTTCAGTATCAACAACTCACATAAGGCCAATTTCAAAACTCGTACTCGTACTCAATCTCATACTCGTACTCAATCTCGTACTTGTACTCACATCTGAAGTTCGCTAATATCCTTATCCTGGGGTAAAGACCTTAGTTCCAAGGGGTATGGTGGGGTCCATTTACAAATTCCCTCCATGGTGGGGTGTAAATGTTTTTTTGGAACCACACAAAATGATGGGCAAAGGATTGATATAAAAGCCATTCTCCACTCATTGCTGAAAGCATGCAGTCACAGTGAGCTAGTAAGCATATCAAAAATTGTTCTGTTTTTTTAAGATTGCAATTTTCCTTCGAATTTCAGGTAGTTGGTCTTGGCAACCATAGTATGCCAGAGACACGTCACAGTATAGGAATGACAGTATTAAATCATTTAGCTGATAAGCTTGATGTCACTTGGCAACAAAGTCACAAATTCTCAGGGTTTTATGGTATCACACAAGTAGATCAACTAGATGTCATTCTTTTTAAATCTAAACTTGTAATGAATATAAATGGAAGAAGTATATTCAGGATAGGTAAGACAACCCCAAAATAGGAATTTCAAGAGAAACCAGATACTGGCGGTGTACTGCCACCTACTTTGCCTCTTACCGCTGGAAACTGAATCTATTTTATGATGCCAAGAGACCATAATACTAAGAGAGCAAAGCTCAGTATTGATGTCTGTGTGATGTTAGTGGCAAATAGGCTATTTTTAGTAATTACGCCATAGCGCACGCAAGGCTCTCAAACAATAGAATTTGATTTGATTTTTGACATGTGAGCAGATGGGACCATTTGCTTTCAACATATGAATTTTATTGTTTAAGAGCCTTGTGTGTGCAATGGCAAAATTACTAAAAATAGCCTTAGTCACCGCGAACATCACACAGATATCAATACCGAGTTTTGCTCATCTTTAGTTAGTATTATGGTCTCTTGATGGTCCCTAGCTAATTATTGTTCACATTATACTTTGGGCAGACACCATAGTACTTCAAATCTTATGAAACCCCTGAGAAATACTCACAATACAGTACTACAGCCAAAAGTGCCAGAAAACTAGAGGCTGTAACTTTTACACAGCCATTAATTGACCTTTCTTTTTCCCAGCTTCATCATACAACATCCAACCAAGTAATATTCTTCTTATTCATGATGACTTGGATAAAGAATTGGGAAAGTATTCTTTTAAAAATGGAGGAAGTGCAAGGTTGGTCCTTTATTTACTAGATATGATTCATATCTTGTGTAACTCTTGGATGGTAGGATCTATTTTTTTCTCAAGAACTGTGCTTCCTGTGGAATATCTATCTTGTGCTCCTTGTCATTCTTTGAATATATTATCATGATAATTTGCCATTATCTCTTTCCAGAGGTCACAAGGGAGTGAAGTCAGTTATTTCTTGCTTCAAGTCATGTGTAAGTGTGACTCCTGTGGCTGTCCATAAGTAAGGAGAGGAGAGGAGAGGGGTCGAGAGGAAAGGAAAGGAAAAGGAAGGAATGGAAAAGAATTGTCAATTGAAGAATACAACTAATTAAAGTACTCATCCAATTTTAGGACTTCCAAAGGCTTCGTGTAGGCATCGGTAGACCTGACAACAGATGCGAAGTGATCAACTACGTGTTACAAAAATTTAGTGACAAAGAAAAAGATATCGCTAAAAACGTTGTGGAAGAATGCAGTGACGTTGTTCTTCAACACCTTAAAACCTTTGTTGAAAATGGAAGCACAAAGTTATAACTCAAAGAGACCTTGACACGGGTCTAAAATGTGTCCAAAGATTATTTTTGTCCAAAAGTATAAATATGGTCATTATTTTGATGATTAAAGCTATTTAAGTTTCTTATCGGTCAATGTATAAACTAATATTATCAAATTTTACTGAGACGTGACAATTAGGGTGCGTATCCAATGATCAGTTTTTCAGAGGTTATATATCACAATCCTTGAAATTTTTAGATTAACATCTAGTAGCACATCGTCCTCCTGCGTCGATGTTACTGAGACAAAAAGTATTGGATATTTGTCGTTTGAACATACACAGTTTTTATTTCCAAGAAAAATGAAACGGTCTATTCCTACATGTATCTTGGCTTGATAGTTATTCAGTTTTCCAACCCCTTGGAAACATTCTGGGTACTCTTTCACTATCTCATCTACTATCATTGCATTAACTATGTTAATTTTCAGCACTCTCAGATTCTCACTTGTCTTGCACCCAAGGATTGGCCTCCCCACTGTATCAACAAATACAAACTCTGTCTCCCACTCCACACCATTAACACTTACAGTTGTCTTGACCTCTCCCAGGACCTTGAGGGGTGTTGTAGAACCATAGGGGTAAAGTGATCTCTGAGACTTCTCAGTTGTGCAAGCTACCTTGTTCTTCTTTAAATACTCCCATGTTTCCTTGTCGAGAATATTGCAAGTAGCACCAGTAGATATAGAGTACCAATTCTACGCCACTCCAGCACTGGTGCCACACCGGTGCCAAAGGGGGGACTTTTTAAGGGGTACATTTGAAGCCCCTCTGGTTGACGTAACCAGCTATTTTTAGTTCACCTCCACTTTTGCCCTTCAGAAAAAGGTAGTGGTCTAAACTGTCATATCTGTTTTTAGATATAGGGATTGCACCATACCAACGCAATTAAGAATTACGTCATGGTTATTTTTAGATTGAAGATACTATATATTTGTGAATCTGTTTGAGTTCTAGATTATTTGAGGTGATGCTGATCACCATCATACCTCTGATTTATTGTATTGTGCGAGATACATTTTATTGTCCTGCGTGGTACATCCACGAACAAGTAGACGGTCAATATTTGCATGAAAATGTCAGCTACAATAGCTACAATAGCATATTGCGTGTCGACAATGCAGTAATTATGCTCGCTACCGATGAAGTAGAAGCTGTCGCTAAAGCAAAAGTTCGAAAAGTTTTAGAATTCTTGTATGTCGAACTCTGCTGGAGAGCAACGATTAAAAAGTTGACAGCAGACTGTGAATGCTGTGAAAACGACTACCCAGGTCAACGGGATCACGCCTGCTTGATGACTAGTGACTACGATTTGTGGACCTTTTCCTTTGACAATATTAAGCATGAGGTCAATATAGACATGATGAGGGACTTATGCGTGCAATTTACGAAGTTAGTTGATATCCCTATGACAGAGGAGTGGAATGCTTTTGTTTTAAATCTCCGAACTATGAAGTCTTGTGTAGCTAAAATGATAGCCGGTGATATGTTGTTCCCCGATAGTTACGAGAGACCAATTTTAAACTTTGTGAACGACATGTGTGATGTCAAAGAGAATGCTCGAGAGTTATCATCAGAAATATTTAATGAGTTTGTACATGTTATGAGTAATTGAATAAATGCGATGGGCTTTATATTTTAAATTAAGTGTTGTTTCTGACTTGGAAGGAGAAGGACATGGGTTATGGGTGTTTACGTTCAATCCCCAATCTTAATTTTCAAAATATCTTTTGAAAAGTTCGCTGTGTTCTTGCCTGATGTGGTGGGAAAGTGATTATAGAAAATTCTCAGATTGATGGAGACCAACCAACTGTTAGAGAAACTGTATTACAACCTGAAACAAGGAGGGAGTCTCGGAAGCGTCGATGCCTTATACCATGCTGCCAAAAAGAAAAATAAGAAAATCACGAGGAAAGAGGTTCAGGAATGGCTTAAAGGACAGAGGGTGTATTCTCTTCACCGACCCGTTCAGAAGCGTTTCCGTAGAAATCGCGTGATAGTCGGATCAATAGACGACGTTTGGGAAATAGATTTGATTGACATGCAATCCCTCAAGAAATATAATAGCAATTACGGGTACCTGCTCACCTGTATTGATGTATTGTAAAGATACGCATGGGTGGTTCCAATCAAAGACAAAGGTGGTCCGACTCTTGTCAAGGCTTTCAAGAAGGTCTTAGATGAATCGAGGCGTAAACCACAAAAGATTCACTCCGACCGAGGGAGTGAATTTACCAATCGGTTATTCCAGACCTTTCTGAAGGAAAAGAACATTGGGTTTTATCATACTTTCAACCTTACGAAAGCTAGCATCGTGGAACGATTTAATCGCAGCCTCAAAAAACGCATACATCGTTACTTCACATGGAAAGGAACGTTAAAATATTTAGACGTACTGCCCGACATTGTAAATGCATATAATTATTCATATCATAGAAGTATTAAGAGAACCCCAGCCTCGGTGAATAAGAATAGTGAAAAAGAGGTTTGGTTAACATTGTATGGAAACCATCCACCTAAGAGAGGCTATGCCTTCAAGATAGGAGATCAAGTACGCATATCCAAGTCAAAGAAACTCTTTGAGAAAGGTTATTTACCTGAAACCATTACTAAGCGACAGGAATTACAAAGAGTAAACACTAAAGGGGATGAAGAAGTGCACAAGATAGGAAAAAATTTGAAAACTCATAAACGTGGTAAAAATAAGGAGTATTTTGTGAAATGGTTAGGATATTGAATAAAGAGTATAAGAACTTGTGTATTGTGTGTCTCGTCTTCATTTGACTCACAGCCATCATGACAATGAGTCAGTTTTATATGACTCTCCCAAGCAACAGTTCTATGAATGTGTACCCGAACAACACGCTAGCTGAGTATAGAGTGAAATTACCTGACACCATAAAATTGTCAGGGAACTGGGAGGTGGGACTCGCCTCCATCACCTTTCCCCACACGTGGTATAATATCAGAGATGATAATCGAAGGTTCTATCATGATAGTGGAAAAGGACTTTGGGATGTAAGCCTCATACCATCAGGCTATTATTCAACCATTTCTGAGGTCCTCGATGCTATTAATAGAGTGTTAACACAAGATGGGGGTGACAGGAATTTCTCTTTAGATCGATAATCGATCACAGAAAGTGATCATTACGCTAGACACAGTGTTACAGACGAGTAACAAGACAATACCCAGCAGCACATAGAACTTACTTTAATTATTAACTAAGTTAAACTAACTTACAATTCAGTAAGCAAACTGTAATGAGTGAGTATCTAAGCTATACTATAACTACCTATAGTTCTAGTCTTGCCTGATAATGGCCTGAATACTTCAGTTGTACTTTCTTGAAAAGTCTTGCTGTTCTTCTTCTGTTTAAGCTCACTTGTAAGAATAAACTCGCTACGGAGTCAGTCTTGAAACAATACTCACCATGGAGTCGTCTAGAAACAATACTCACTACGGAGTCGTCTTGAAACAATACTCACTACGGAGTCGTCTTGCTTGATAATAAACTCACTAACTCACTCACACTGGAGTCCTCATTTCTTGATACGTATTCACTCCTTGACTAACTTACTACTGTCCTCCTATTATATGTTTGACAAAGATTCGAGAATGTTCTAGCGTAATCTAAGTGACGTAATTTTCTATTTTTTAGAACCTCTAGAATATTCTGTTACAATAATAGTTTTATCGTTCCAGAACCTTCCAGAACCATATTTTTAATGTGATCTAGAACTTTCCAGAACTCATTAGCATATTTCTAAGAAATCTTCTAGAATTAACAAGAACATGACCATAGGCACGTCGGCCCTCATACAACAGGGAGAAAACTGAGTTTTGAAATGACTTAGGAGTGATTGTTGGATTCAGTAGTGACATCATCCTAGACAAGACGACTAAAGAACCTTTTGTGTCCTGATCTGAATATCGGCCTACAGTATCTCCCTCTGGCTACGAAAGAATTTGAGACTATGGAGATTCTTATAACAGATGACAGGTAAAAAAGTCCCATTTGAACGTGGACGCGTGGTGATAACATTGAGTTTTAGACTTCGTGGATCACCTTATTTTCAATAACATGAGAAATCAGCAAGGAGGGCACATGATGGTATTTCACGGTCAACCTTTTCAGAGGGGATACGGGCTTGGCTCTTTTTTCCAATCCCTAGCAAGGAAAGCCATACCTTTATTAAACGAAGGTGCAAAGACTGCTGGAAAAGCAGCCCTCAACACGGGGGTTAATATTGCCAAAGATGTTTTGGCCGGAATTAATTTGAAAGATTCTGCCAAGGCGAGGCTGCAACAAACAGCACAGACGATGAAAAAACAAGCCTTTGATAAGATCACCTTCCAAGTTGGAAGCGGGAGATAAAGGCAGAAAAAGAGTTTAAAACGAAAGAAACCAAATAAAAAAATCACTTTACTGCCGACCAGCAAAGCGAAAAGAGCTAAGACAGCGGGTCTCTATTACAAGGATACCGCTGGGGCGATGGATGAAACAGACCCAACGGCAACTGGAATAATGCCGGACTCAAAACTCGGTATTCCGCCACTCAAAAAAGTTATATCGTGGATTTATGGGGTCCCCTACACTGTGACATGATGTTCAGTGATCGATTACTCTTGAACCATGTGGATGTCACTATAAAACTAAATCCGAACAGCCCAGCCTTCGCTTTAATGTTGGAAGAGTTGAACCCCAATCACAAGATAGCAATTCAAAGTGCCAACCTGAAAGTTCGTGCTGTGAAAGTAGGCCCAGTCATACAACTTCAACACCTGAACGAGTTAAAGAAGGGGGAAAATGCCACATACCCAATACGAAGAACGGATTGCAAGACGTACACCATAGCCACAGGCAACCCATCAATTCACAAAGGAGACTTATTTAACGGTCTGGTGCCAAAGCGTGTGGTGTTAGCAATGGTAGATTCTGATGCGTTTAATGGCAGTTTTGTCAAAAACCCTTACAATTTCAAATTATATGGAGCTACAACTATTAGCCTAACCATCGATGGAGAACAAATCCCCTTCAAGTCTATTACGTTAAAACTCGCACGAGCCAGTGAAATGAACTTTATGGAAGCCTATCAGACCTTATTTTCCGGAACGGGTCGACTGTTTGATGATTCTGGTATAGATATCAAAAGACAAGATTACGACAAAGGCTATGCCATCCTAGTCTTTGATTTAACACCAGACCTCTGCGGTTCCTCAACCCATTTGCATCATAAACTGAAGGAAAACGTATCGTTAGAAGTGCAGTTCAGCATAGGCCTACCCAACGCAATCAACCTTATCGTGTACGGAGAATTTGAATCTACAGTAGAGATTGACTTTGCACGTCACGTGACCTTTGACTACTCAGCATGAACACTGGACAGATAAGAGACATTATTAAGAAAGACCCTGTTACCAGAAGGAAGTTCGGGGGTGTCTTTGCAGAAAACCGATTACCACAATCCTTAGACGTTTTCCCCTATGGTTATATCGTAAATACAGACCCAAGTAGTAAACTAGGAAAACACTGAGTGGCGTTCTATTTTGTGACGTCAGAACAAGGCGAATTTTTCGACAGTTATGGACATCCTCCTGAGTTTTATAGCATTAAATTTCTAAATTTTCTCAACCAAAACTGTAAACACTGGAGTTTTAATAAAAAAGAATTGCAAAGTGAATTGACCGCCGTTTGTGGAGAATATTGTATTTTTTACTTAATGCATCGAGCATGAGGTGTGAGCATGAGTAGCATTGTAAACCTATTCAGTTCTGACAAAGTGTCTAACGATCGCAGGGTCTATGAATTTGTAATGAAGCATGTGTAACACAATAAACAAAGGCAATAACTTTGAAATAAAGTTTTATTTCATATATCTCTCGTTTACAATTTTAATACTTTATCCAGTTTAAAGTTTTCCTTCCTGCAGGAGGAACTTTAAGTCCTCGTTTCTGTAATACGGGAGAAACGGGTCGCTTTCTCGGTTGACTAGGAGGGGTGGGCTGGGGAGTGAGTGGTAAATCAGTTGAAGGAGTTGTCGGAGGAAGCCTTCCCCCTGCTTTATACAAAGCCATCAACCGTCTTCGATTCTCGTTTCGCACGAAATCCTCGGGCGTATTCAGTTTCACCAGGACCTCGGTAAACTCATCTCTTCCGGTGGGAGAAAACCCTTTCTTGTCCTCACGAGGTCATTAATCAAATCAGAGATGCTGGATCCTCTGATTGATTTACCCTCCAAGGATACTTGCCGCTTCTCATCCCATTGAACGGCCTCAGGGGTCTTCTTTGTCCAGCGCAATAACCCCTGAGCTTGGCTTCGATACTTGCTAGGGACAGCCCCTAGAATCTCCGATTCTGGAACAGATTGTGTTTGGGCTTCCTGAAGTTCCAGTAGAGGTTGTGGTGCTTGGGGTCCCTGTGGTGTTGTCTCTGTAGCGTGAACTCGCACTGAGGGAATATAACTCTCACGCTGTTCTTGTAAATTCAAGCAGCGGTGAAGTAATTGGTCATGGCTCTTGATCTTAATCCCAGCTGGTAAGTTTGGATCTTGCAGTGTATTGTTCATTTGCTGATTGAGTGAACTCATTGATTTTACAAGAGGTGAAGTCTGAATATCGTTTCGTTGTTGAATGATGTGCATCACCTCCTCAGGAATTAAATACATTTTCCTACTGTGCTTCATAGTTTCTTCGTTATCAGACTGGCGAGAACCGACAAGACCGGTGGTATAAGAAACGGTAGAAAGTTGCCACCCGTCTGATTTAAAACCTCTCTTTCTTTGTAATGGAAACCTTTTTATCTGCTAGAGCACGCAATACTCTCTTGTAACGCTCGAGTTTTTCTTTTGTTGTTCGTCTATAGGGACAACTCCTTTTAACACGTTCAATGTCACTTCACAAATGGCTTTGATTAATTCGCTATTACAACACTTGAGAATAGCACGTCTTAGTTTCGGGTTGGATTTCGCTAGCACGCGTAGAAAGTCTGCGTTGTCTCTCAGTCGACGAGACATCATCATATGATGAGATTAGTTAATTACAACTGTTTATATGCGCTTGACGTAGGCCACGTGCTGCTCTCCTGGAAAGATTGAAGTTCGAAGACGGATTTTTTCAGGAGTTGAAGGATGTAAGTCAAAGAGCAAATAACCATACGGTTGTTGAACGGCATTATCATAACTCTCCATGACATACTTGACAGCGCTAGGAAACGCTTGCCTTGCGAGTATGTTTACTCCAAGAGAATCTCTAGGGTGTTTGAAAGTCACGATATAGTGAGTGTTGAGAGAAATCGTTCTCGAATGTTTTCCCGGTGGAAAAAGATTTTGAACTAAAAATAGTGTTGAAATATTACGGTGATGAGAACCTTTAGTAATCACATCAACCATCGAGTCTTTACTTGTACTTTCATTCATCAAATCATCTAATATCAACACGCCAGGAGTCTTGTGGAATAAAGAGTAAATATCTTCTGGAAATCCTTGGATAAACTGAATGTTTGGAATTTCTCTTTCCATGTCTAAGAATCGTGGTTGAAACTCACCGTAGCAATACACGATTTGCTCAATGTTTTCACTGAACATTTCATCCACATTTCTTAAAAGTTTTTCGGTCCAATAAGACTTGCCGCTAAACGTCGGACCACACACTTGAATGTTAGTCGGATGTTTGAAAGACACATCCATTTCACACAAGGGTGGATGTAGAACTGATGAGGTGTCTAATGAGTTGAAGTATTTATCACGTCTTGCTTGCTGTAACCAAAACTTTCTTTCTTCACTACTCAATGAATGCACATCTGCTAAATGGTTCGATAATTTTTTCAAGTATTTCGAATGACATCCTGGGAGCGGACAATCTTTCCGCTGCAACTGTTGGGTCATGATGAAGTGAAGAAATGAAAACCTTGTGTGTGTAACATAGTATTAAATACTCTTCAAAGCCGGGGATAAAGGAATATTTTTTGATTGAGAATATATCCCACACAGGTCAATGTCGGGAATAAAAGGAATAAAAGGAATAAAAGGAATATTTTTTGATTGAGAATATATCCCACACAGGTCAATGTCGGGAATAAAAGGAATAAAAGGCATATTTTGATTGAGAATATACACTATTAAGGAAAACAGATCGTTGATTTATGATATGTACAATAAACACAAGCTGTTCATTGTTCAAATATATTTTATTCATAATACACTTTTATTTACAAATTCATCACTATATTTCAAAGTCGTTTATATACTGTCTAACTACACTGCTTCTATCTGGTAGTGACCGTAGGCCAAGGTAGTCACCCCATCCTCTAAAATGTATCGTTTGTCATCATAGTGTGACAAACCTATCTTATTCATATCGATAGTATAAAGTTGATGTTTATAGCTACGTATTTGTTTCATATTAGCCATGGTTCTTTTACGCTCAAGCAAACAATCTCTATAGTGGGTATGTCTGATATCCCGCTTTGTTACCTGTTTAGAAATTCCTTTGGCGGTTTTCTTCTCAACCTCACAACCATCTTCAGCGTAGAGAAGAGAATACATTTTAGGTCGAAGACCTACAAACTCTTTGATGGGTAAGCCATGCGTTTCGTCTTTCATTTTCCCCAGTACTTTTTTGTTGAGTGTGCTGTAGAGGAGATGGTCTCTGGGGTACTCTGAAGTGTCGAACAAGTCAAGGTCTTGGTGTATGTCTTGGTAAACATCCTCCGCCTTGATGTTGTAGCAAAGAGAATCTGTGTCTGTGAACAGTAGGGTGGCCTGGTTGCCGTATTTCTGTTTGATGTAATTATAATGAAAGTCGTACATCAATGTTTTTGACAGGTCTAAGATACAAAAGCCCACATAGATGGGTCGGTTGAGGTACAGGGTGGGTTTTTTCATGTTCACAGCCACCAAGTTCTCATCAAAGATTCTGAAGTAGTCGAACAATGGTGACGCTGTCAATTTCTTGAGCTGCTTTTCTGTGTTCACGAGTTTCACGTTCACTCGTTTGCGTAAATTCTCCATGGTCTTGCCAAAGACTGAATTATTCATGAGCTTAAAGAAATCTTTTTCAAAATCATTACGTGCGTTTTTACGTTTTTCTGTGTTGAAATCAATATAGGTCTTGAGCCAAGAACTTTGGTCAAACCCTAGCACACGGTGCACTTTCTCTAGTCTCATACCCAGAGACAGATACTGTTGCAGGTTACGATAGTGAAGTACATAGTGCATCTTATCGTTCAAGTTGGGTACTAGCTTGTCTGCTGGGGTGTTGTTGAGTTGTAGATCCTCACGAAGTTGCTGACAGTAGGGGGAGAGCATTTCCTCTGTGACCTTTCGCCGTTCCGGGGCCAGGGGGTAGTCGTTGTGAAGGTCGTGTAGATCTTTAGGGTAACTAAGGTCTACTTCCAGAATGTATCCTTCACTTCCACACGCAGGGATGGTCATGAGGTTCTCACCAAGTTCTTCTACTTCCGGGTCACTCAACCACCCAAAGTTGTTAACAGGGAGTGCCTCAGACATAGCCCAACCATAGAGATTATTTGCATCCAAATACATAATATAATTATTCTCTAATTTAGGGTCATAGCCTTCAACATAGGGGTTGTTTGCTTTAGCAAATCGATGAGTAATCATCGAGATGCCGCCACGTAACCCTTCCTCCAGAAACAGATACATGTCGGGGTCTGTGAGTAATTCCAACTCGATCCCTGTCATCTTTAAACACGCTAACCACGAAAGACCGGGAGAGGTGTAAAAGTGACCTGGGTCGAGCTCGTAATATTCCAAGCAGATTTCTCTAAAGTTTTCAAAGACATCTGCTAACAGTAAAACATCTGATTTTAAATACAAGTCATGATAGTCGCCTAGGGTCTGACAGTGAAACGTCTGAAAGACCCGTTGCGCATGTTCGTAATCACTTTCAGAAACCGTACTGCCCGTCAACGAACTGTAAAAGCGATCACGTACTGGCAGCTGGGGTTCTTCAAACTTTTCGAAACTGTCGATATATTCATAGGGGTACACCCCCTTGCGTAGTAAGAGAGGTACCTTGTCACTCTCTACGTACTTCTTCAGAGTCTTAAATTTATCATCCCCTTCCTTGCTTAAGTTATCTACTAATTTCTTCAGTGAGCTGTTTAGAAATTGCAGCGAGTCAATAAACACTAAATCTCCCACTGAAAATGAAATATACTTTTCCGTATTATTTGGTATACAACTAATATTCTCCCCCTTAAGATTTCCGACTTTTTGTAGAATTAAATGTGAGTCGTAGCTCCGAAGATTGTGAAGAACAACGGGAATCTTTCCTGTAAACTTGTAGTTCAGGTTACAGTCATTATGGGCCGCCCCCCTGTACGCCCCCGTCAAATGATCATGAACCCTCACCCTGTCCGCCCCCAACTCCTCATTACAAATATGACAGTGGGTTGCTGCTTGAAATTCCCGCTCCTGTTCTTCACTAATCTCCATGGGTACTATCACCTTTAAAATTTCCCCTATCTGTTTTCGTTCTTCAATCAAACACTCTAAAAACTTATCAACACAATCTTCCCCACGGTACACCACAGGGGGATGGCAAACATCCTCCACTGTGAACACTACTGTATATCCAAACCCACAAGGTTGGTGGTGTTGAGTTTTTCTGTGTGCCGCTTACATGGTCCTCCAAAGGGGTGCGGTCACATTCCATCAGCAGAGACTCAAAATCTGCATATATCATGAAAGGCACCTTGCGTTGTTTCTGCACCTCTTTGAAGGCCAGGGTAGCCTGATCTTCCTCAGGCATTCTGATCTTCTGCGGACCGTGACGTCCACACTGAGGCTCGTGAGCCTCCAGAAGATCCTGCCTGACGACGCCATGCAAACAGTACATACAGTGGTACATTTGCCCATTATAATTACTCATGCTATGGAGTAACCTATCTAAGTCTCTAATTAAACAATAATGCCGCTTGTCGTCTTTCGAGTACAACAATAAATTGACGTGCAGTTCTTTTTTCTCTTTCGTGATATATAAAGGAAACAATTCTTGCTCCTCGTATCCAAACACGTTAATGCTTACATCTTCATTCTGTTTTTCAAATTTTTTGATCTGACTAATCTTCACGGGGTATTCTATCCCTTCCATATTTAACTCAGCTTCATACCTGGTGTAGTGCTGGACACGTTGGGGATTGTGTAGTCGGTCAATGGGGTGCTTCGCTGCCAGTATCGACCACAAGAAGCATTTTTGATCGTCATTTTGTATGTTGAGAACCGCTTTCTTATCTTTAATCTTTTTTGGTAGGGGGAGGTAGCTTGCTCCCTTGAGAGGGGTGTAAGTAGCGATTCCTAAGTCCAGTTGTAGCACCTATTAGAAAAACATAGGAACGATCATTAGATTCACTTTCTTCGCTGGGAGTAGGGAACAGACAATCTATAGACATAGATTTCAAACTTAGACGCATCCATTGTCAGAAACCACAGTGCATGTAATTACCTCCTCCAGCAACCAGCCCGATCCTTCTCTCTGGTATTCCAAAAAGGAATTCTTGATTTTTTCTACTGCTTGTTCATAATTTTGTTGATCTCTGTCTCATTGACGGTGGTGAAGCACTTGCTTCTGAAATGATACCTGAGCCTCACCGTCGGGGTTCGACTTGACCATTCTTACTTTCACACAGATAAACCATTTGATTCCTCGATGTTTTTTTGAGTTGTTTCTTCAATTTTTTAACGATGGTCCTCTTTTTGTTTTGTAAGGTGAGTAGAAGGCATCATCATTTTTTTATCTTTGTTTGGTTAATATTTATGCCCAGTTGCGTTTCCACCCAGCGCACATTCCTTCAGTCTCTCCCACCCCCGATTTCGTACATTGTCGTCAGTATCCTGTAAAATGAACATTCACAAGATTTTCTAGTAAAAACGTACTCTACAAAGATCATACGACGAGAATAGCGAACATACCTACCTCTTCGTCATCTCTCCAGAATCGGCTCCCGTTCCATTTTTCATACATTTCAGGGGGTATGTTCTGCTAACTTAAATCGGGGAAAATTATTATTAAAATTCAGCCCCTTTTGTGTGTGCACTATCATTTGTGTGTGTAGGTACCTAAATGTGCACGACAATGGAGTTCCTGTGTTACGGGACATGCTAGCGTGATTATAAGTTAATTATAGAAAACTAAAAACTTAGAAAAGTGTAAACTTAACTATGGTCGAGTAAATTATAGACAACTAAAAACTTAGAGAAAGAAGAAACTTACTTCGTATTCTTCAAGTTCTTGACCAGAGAGTTTTCTTTTCTTTGTCGGCTGAGGTGAGTCATCTTCCGTTGCACGTTTTCGACTTCTTCTACAAACGTCTTTCTTAACATGTTTGTCTAAGTTATGCCTACGTTTAAATTCTTTGCCACAGCGTGGGCAGGGAGACGTTTGGGCAGGCTGATGGAACTCTCGCACATGCCGTTCCAAGCTTCTTTTGTGCTTATAGGTGTTTACACAATGAGAACACTGGAAAGTCTGTGAACCAAATCGAGAAAGACTTGATGTTAGAAATTAGCATACAGACCATGAGTAAATAATAATTCGCTCGAGTTTTTTTTCAAGGCTCGAGCATCATTTCAGGGTGACAGAAATTTGAATGGAGTTTTACTATAGATTTATTTTAAAATCAATTCGTCTGATTTCTTATCAAAATTCAGAACTGATTTGTACATTGTAAAGCAGTGTAAACAAGCGTGTACAAATAAGGATTCTCTCGAGCTTATAATTTTCTACTTTAGTCTACTAAGTTATTAACTAGCTTCCATAATCAGTCTACTGATGTGAGTAGAAGTAGTTTGTTAACCAATTGCCTAAACATATTTCCCTGTAGAAGTTGTCACTATGGTGCGCAATTACAGAAACTTTATGCAAATGTATTCAAATTACAGCACACCGTTCGTCGTTCTATAAAGGAATATATTACTGTACTTACTTTTCCCGAAATTGCGCACCTAGAATCTCTTCATAAGCTAATTTTTATTGAAGAAAGTTTTTGACAAGCTTCTGTTCGTTTCCAAATACAGATGAGGTTAGTAAAAAATCTAGAAACAGTTTTCCTTAAATTAATTACTCGTGCCCAGGCCTTTAGGCCGGCACGAGTCTAGGTTTGCGTCTTCTATCTATCAGTCTATAAGTCTATCGTCGTAGTCGAGAATGTGCCATGAAAACGAGGCAAGCCACAGGCACCCCAGGCAAACATTTAGAGCAGCGTGAGTAAGCAAATGGACGGGTCCAGGTTCGAATCCTCATGGAATAAAAAGGATTTTTTTTCCACCTTACTATGTAGTAAATAATATCTTTTCATTTTTTTTGTATGCTTTTTTCTGGTTTTGAAGCATTTTAAGCTGTTTTTTAATTTGATTTAATTTCCAATATATTTTGACTCAAGCGACAGCTCAGTTGTCTGGCTCTGTCTGGCTCATGAAATTTCAATTGAGAATTTCACGAATTTCTTATCATTGAGTGCACGTTTTCAGGATAAAAGGAACGATTAAAAACATTATGTATTTCAATGTTCTCTGTAATGAATGGTATGGCTGAAATTTTTTGGCGTACAAAGCAACCGCTACTTGAAAATATCAAAGAATTAAAATAGACCGAGGTCAAACAGGTTACCCAAACAGGACGGTGTGCTTTCGTGACGCTACAATGAGTCTGCAACATCATGCCGTACAGGCATTTGTCAACATGTGAACCACTGTTACCCTAGCAGCTATAAAATTAAATAAATATCAGGCATAAAGGCAGCTCTATCATAGTTCAGATCAGCTTGCCGGCAAAGCAGACAAATATTCCGCCGTTCAGTACCGAACTCAAAACGTGACCAAACTGGCTTTAAAACATATTTATTTTCGTGCCAGACTGAATTCCACTTGGGCACGAGTAAACGCACTATGTGCGTCTAGTTTTTGTGTAGAATTTGTGACCCAAATACAAAACTAATACCGATTTCCTTTGTATCTCGAAGAATGTAAACAAACGTGTACGAAAATAAATTCATTCGACTTTCCTTTGGGCTATTTTTTATCTGTATCGGTTTTAACAGTAAGCTGTTCGTTTTCGAATACGGATGGAACTTAAAAGCAACAAACAACTAGAATCAGTACGATAACCAGCTTTCTGAACTATAATTTTTGTGTACGTTAACTTAAAAAGTCTTTACTATTTTGTCTATATGAAACTGAAATTCAACTCACTTTTAATGGAGATCATTAACCAACTTCTCAAACTAATTTCTGTGCAAGTTAGGTGAAAAATACTATTTTGCTTATGTAAAACGAAGTGAAATTCAACTCACTTGTTGTAATGGAGATGGTGTAGCATTTACTTCGGTGGGATGGTGCACTTCATTCTGTTAAGACAACCAAAGTGATCGAATTAGAGGATGTTGAATCCAAAAGAAACCTTAAAAAAATAAATACACACCTCATCTGGAAAAGTGAGCGCCATCAGTCGATCGACTGCCTCGGGAATTTGTTCAGTGGGTAAGTCATTGCTGTGAATGTAGTCTTCAAACTCCTTAAGAGAATTGAATTTGTCCATACTGTAATGAAAAAGTTAGCGGGTCTTGTTCCACCAAACGTACACTGAAAGCGTTCTAGTCTCAGAGTGATGCACAAACTGATTGTGCTCGTCTTTTTACGAGTTACAAATGACGTGTCTTAACAATAAAACTGCTGAGTCATTCATCAAAATGTACCGCCAATAATCGTAATTATGTACATTATCTCATTAAATGAACATTTATCCCTATGCCAAAGACTTGCTCGGACGTGTCTACAATAAAAACTGTTGAGTCATCTGGCGTAATTTACCGCCAATAGTCTAAATTATGCACATTGCTCATTATAGATTTACCGCCACAAGGCCTTATTTAGATAAGTTCAAGTTCAAGTTCTTTATTCTTTATATTGCTTATTATATATTTAGCGCCGGTGTCAGTATTAGGCACATTGCTCATTATAAATTTACCGCCAAGACTGGTTTATAAAAATGTATAATGCTTTTGACTTTTACCGGATATATATATTAGTCTGGAATATTTGTGAGTTCTATGGAGAAAATAGATTTTTAAACGCATTCGGAGTTTTATTCGCACGCCACGCGAATTAAACCAACACATGCTTGGTAATGAAGAACAGTTTTTATTCAGAAATTACAAGCTTGAACTACAAAGTTTCTAATAACGTTTCTAGCCAAAGTAGGGAGAGATTTTTCTAAAGTGAAGAGTCAGAAGGACTCGTCCGAATTCAAAAGGGACTTTTTGGCCAGTGTCAAGCCTTAAGCTCACTTCAACAGAGTCAAACTGTTTTTGGTTGAGGGATAGGTATTGGGGATTTAGAAAGGATTTAGTAATGTGGTCTCCGTCTTTGCCTTCAACATTAATGGCTCTTAAAAGCTGAACTTGTGAGTCACCAAGAAACTGAGATTGAACTAGGCTACAATAGGCGTATAAGTTGTGAAATCCATAATCTAAATCGGCTGCATTCGGTGCTGTGGTGGTTTTACTGTAAAGAGTGTCGGGTTTGAAACCTAACAGGGCTCCCACATCAGAGAAGAAGAGCTCTAAACTTTCACCAATTCTTGCAGTTACTTTTCTACTAACAGGATTGAAGGAAAAGTGAACATTGTCCTTGTGATCTGAACTTTGAATCAGCTCGTTCATGGTTGTTATAATACTTTGAAGGGAAGAGTAATGACCAGATGGAATTGTGTAGCTTTTTACGACCATACCCTTCTTTACATAGAATGTATTCCACTTGTTGGTCATGTGAATATTGTTCCAGGTGTGAGGGTACTGGATTTCAATTAAGGCAACCTCCCATGCTCCTGTTAACACAATCGTTTTAGGAAGAAGGACTCGATATTCCGTTAGCGTGTTAGAGGGAAAGGTATTCATACTAGAGTTCGAAGGCAGCCAGAGGTAAAACTGTGTACTCTCCATTGCGTCTCTAACAAGTGCTCTCGTAGTCATCCAACGATTAATGGTGTCATGCCTAAAAATTCCTACCTATAAAAAAGTTTTGATGAAGTGGTTGCACCGGGATGAAAAGAACTGTTCTGTAAAGTATAAATGTTTTGTGAAAAGTTTTGTGTCTAGAACTTATGCAAATTCGCAACCAGTTCTGCTTCATTTGTTTATTCAAAGCTTTTTGTGTACATTAATCCAAGCGTCTTGTCATGAAGGCCTTTTCGTTCGTCGGTTTTACATCCTTTTAGATTATTATTTTGTCCCTTCTCAATACATTCGGATCACTTTAACTGTATCTTTGATTACTTGGTACATGTCTGACGATAATGCTGGGTTTCTTTCCGTCCAGCTGTAAAGTTCGGCCTCTGTTTCGATTGTTATTGCAAATGGTTTCATGTTATCCATTACTCGTTCGATCACTTTAACCACGTTCACCTTTCGTAGGGCTTCATCGAAGTAAAGTTCGATGGTTTCATCTTCGGTTAGCATCAAGCATTCGACTTTGCTGTTTTTGACGTGACAACCACAGTAGTGTTTAATATCGAGTTCATGGAGGTGTTTACACACTTCCACTGCATACGTGGAAATAAAGAGCTTTTTCATAAATTTGATTGGGTTCATCTTGTATCCAGTAGATTAATGACATTAATGGTTGAAGGGTTCAACTGATTTGTGCGAAAACCCGAAGCCCTCGGTCTATAAAACGTCTGTCCTGTAAGCGGATCGCCGGCGCGTGACTCCCTGGTCGCCGTTGTGTGACGCACCTCTTCCGTTGCGTGACGCACCTACTGTGCTGCACCACCTTGCACCTCCTGCACCTGATGTAGAACCGCTATTTGTATACTACTTATATCAGTGGAAAAATCTAAAGAAAACATTGTCAGTTGGGATTCCTGTGATCAAGACGCGGACGCGCGTAAGCCCGCGAAATCTCACGCATGCGCAGCCGTTTTGCAATGGTGTCGCTATGGTGCATTATTTCGATTCATAGAAAGTGTGAATGTGTATAAGATCCACAGTTGGTACGAGAGCTAGAGCAATTAATGGTCGTTAGTTCGAGTCCCACATATGGGACGGATTTTTTACTGCCTCTTGTAGGGCGTGTTCTGTTTGCTTTCTCACTGTTAAATCGCAGTACCAGCTACTTTAACTTTATAGTTAATTTATCTAGGCTATATAAGTCTTGGTTATCAAATGTTAGAGTTTTGTATCCGTTGTCTTGGCGTCGCGAGAAGTTGTCAATGAAGACCTTTTATACGATGGTTTGCCGGATTTTCTGAATCTTGACTTGTAGAAGCTGGCTACTCGTTGGGTGAAGGTGAAAGAGACAGCGATGTACACCCCTTGGATGGTACTCAGAACAACAAATGGATACATGAAGTACTCATGTACAAATGAACCCAGTACACCAAAGATCCACGTGAAACCCATCAGAATTGCAATCTTGATATAAACTGAGTAATTGCGCTGATTCTCGCGGTTTTCTGACGCCATTCTTGTTTGTTCTCTTGTTTTATGGATAGACTTGACAGTCAGTCCAAAGAATACAGCATTCCAGAGAATCGCAATTGATAATGGGAGAACAAACACGTAGAGATTTGCGTAGCCACTAATCCAGCACCCTTTTCTGCCACCATAATGGATTGCAACGACATCTAACTGATCGAGCAACACACATAAAGCTACAAAGAAAATGACTGGAATCCAGCCAATTGCAAGATTATGTATGATCCTCTTTCGCCTAAACTCTTTGTCACTTGACGCGCCTACATTGATAGAATTCGCTGAGAAAGCTTTCCAAGTGCTAAATGCTATGATGGACATCCATGCAAACGAGGCAAGGAAAGCAAAATGAAGAATTGCTGCCATAACAACGCATGCTCTGTGCGATTGCGTCTGACCCGATCCAATTAGCCAAAAGAGATGAGCAACTAGTAAGGCTGAAGACAGATTCATCAAGTTGATTCCCGGTAGTGTCCTGAGTTCTTCAAACAACGAATATGTCACCAAAGTTGCAACAAGACAAATGACCGATAGCGACAGTCCAATGCAGGTCAAGACAACCAGAACAACGTCGTTCCCAGTTTTAACGTTTTTGTCTTTATCTTTGGTGTACTCGTTTGAAAAACTGCTGCACACAACTATGCTTCCATTTTTTCTGCTGTAGTTTTCTTCGTTATAAACTGTATCAGATGCATTTCTATAAATGGAGTTGTTTGGCAACATGACATATTCATGTTCTTGTAAAGTGATGTAAGTCCCATTTAAACAGTTGTCAACCACGTGCTGCCTGCAAACAGCAATGTTACCTACAGGAATTCGTTCATCGTTCTGTAGCAAAGTCTTGTTTACAAAGTATTCCTTCTCTGTAAGAACTTCACGTGTCTTGTTGATGTAGACCTTGCTCGAGTTGGGTATGACCGTGTAATCTTGAGGACTGAAGTATTTGATACTGACACAAGTTAGACGCTTTGCTGTTGCCTTGATTATGGTGAAGGTGTCATTCATCCATTGCAGTTTTAGCGAATGAGTGAAATTAAGAAGGGAATATAAGTTCACATTGTCATTTATTTGGCGTTTTATCCGAAGTCGACTTTTGACGCCCTCTGGTATTTTTACATCCAGAATTAAGACCTGAACGCCTGACATCCGAACTGGTTGCCATTCTCTTAACTCAATATCTGTCGTATTAAGCTCAAGTTTTTCACTGAAGATTTCAACAATGACAGTATTGTTGTAAGAGGACAGCATTTTCTTGGATGAAGAACTTGCAGTAACCCACAATGCAAGACGATACTTGTCGAAATGGGATGAGGCAGGTGTTAAAGGACGTCTAGACAAAGATGGTCGACAAAGCTCAAGATAAATATCATAAACCTCACCACTATCACAGTAAACTTTTATTTTCTTGTTTGAAGCGGATTTGTCAGGTGAATCGCTTCCACTTATGTCCATAATTACGGAGAACGAGGACGGTACTTTAGGTCCCAGGCCAAATTGCGGCCCACACGAAAGCATACTTACATCATGTGGATTACCCAAACTGCAGACAGCACAAAATATATTTTTGAAATTTTCAGCTTGTTTTGCGTTAAAGATTACTCTTGGAGGTTTCGTTTTGCAGCTTTCTATAATTGACGGGTGAACACTATTATAATAACATCTTTCAATAGCTGTAAAACATGCTCTCTTTGGTTGGCCTTTCCTTGGTTTCCAGGATATCTCTACACAATACTTAAACAAGAACTCTATGGTTTTATCACGAGAGAGACCTTGCGGAGGTGTAACACCACATTTAAAATCAATCCCATAAGGTTTTAAGTCTTCACTTTTTTCTCCGTTGCACGCAGCACAGAAACGATTTCGGTATGTCTTACCATCTTTGCTTACCACAGGCGTGGCATCCATGTAGTTTTTAACAGTCAACTCTCCTTTTGAATGGAACCAGCAGTTAACAAGTACATCATCTATTGGCCACGATGAAGGACAACGGTTGATCATCCAAATGCCTTCAGTTTGACAGTTCCATTGATTACGTACAGCCATTGGAATGGTACGGTTTGATGTGCTACAGTGCACGTCAAAATCTGCACAGCAATCGCTAAACATTTCACATTCAGGATCACAATAACATGGAAATACGTCAGTATCCTCGGTTGAAAAATCCAATTTATCTCGACATCTGTTTTTGCAGGAGAAGGTTGGAGAACATTTGGGATTGGATGGCCGTGGTGTTTGTGGTGGAAGTGGTAGTAGTGGAGCTTGCATCGTTATCGTCGTCATTGTTGCTACCGCTGCTGTTGTTGCTTGTAGTGGTGGCGGTGGTGATGGTGATGGTAGTGGCGGCGGCTGTGGCGGAGGTGGTAGTGGTGGAGCTTGCATCGTTGTCGTCGTCATTGTTGCTACCACAGCTGTTGATTGTAGTAGTGGCAGTGGTGATGGTGATGGTAATGACGGCGGCGGTGGCGGAGGTGGCAGTGGTGGAGTTGGCATCGTTGTCGTCGTTGTTGGTGCTGTTGTTTTTGTTGGTTGTGGCGGTGGCAGTCGCATCAACGTTGCCATTGATGCTGATAATGATGGTGCCAAGGAGTCCAGGGAAGACGATTGCAAAGTCAAAGTCAAATATAGTTGTGACGCACTTGTTGGACCATTATGAGCAGTTGATGTTGTTTCACTTAATTTCTGGGTCTCTTTTATCGTACTGTGAGGCGTTGAAGTCCAAGGAGATTGACTCAAAGTCGCAGTGTAATGATAGACCATGTCGTTATTCATTATTTCTCGTCGATTTCTTGTGAAGCTGTTTCCTCCTCGTTCATCGAAAATGATTTCTATATCACCATTTTTCGAAAGTACACCTTCTACCTCATCATTTTCTTGAGGCGATCGCTGCTTCAGGCCCCATCTGGAAAACTGGCTGTTTGCGCCATTAAATACTGAAGTTAAACTCTGAGTAAAGCAGTAGACTATCAACAACAATAGGCATATTGTTGGGATTCGCCTTTTTGCGGATATTAGCATTCCGTTTACCATGAGGTTAACAGCCTTCAAAGGTTTTCCGATTACTGCCCTGGCAAACAAATAAGATCTGGCATTATTACAGTGAAATCGCTTCTAACTGAATGAAATAAGTTTTCCTGCTGTCTTTACACCGTTAATGAGCTGTCAGTGCCATCAAAAATTGATGTTTTAATTATTCACTTGCAGCAGCTGTTCATTTATCGAAAACCGAGGCCTTTTGTAGTACTGATGACATTATTATAGACTGATTATACCTCACTACGGAAAAGATATGAGGACAAATTATAAGTAGTTTAAGGACGCTATTAAAAACTTTCTCATTTTATCTAAAAGCGCGCAGCATTCATTTATTGGAGTATATTTGATGACCTTACAAAGAACGAATAACTGCATGATTAAATCTATGCAGAAACGACTGTAACGGCCTCAGTCATCTATGCATATTCAAGTCCGAATTGTAGGATTAACTTAGATAGATGGATCGATAGTTCTTGAATACATTTTTGGCATGTTTTAGAGCATGTTTCATATTTAAAATGCGATTCAACAATGCAAGCTGAGGAACAAACAAACGACCTGCTTGCTAAGTCAATCGTTCAACCGTTTCAGCTTTTGTGAATTATATCGTATAATTATTGGGTTACAGGTTCGGGATTTAATTTACAGATGACTGAAATTTTTTCATTTCATCATATTAAAAAGGCTGCAAAGGAGACTAACGGGAAGCGAATTGGTTTTGATTTCATAGTAGTCGTTAGTAAGGCGTATTCAGTTTTCTCAATTAATATTCTATATATAACTTTGTTCCCACATTATACAAATAGGGACTAATTTGCATTGGTAAAGCTGCGGTTCTTGTATAGTTGGATTGGATAACTTCCACCTGCTTTCGTTAAAAACGTTAAATTTCGCACGTACTCTAGATCACTTCAAAACACTATTTTCTTGCGAACTAATTACTTGTTGACGCAGACAGACTCATCTCTCGACTTCTCTTCTTTCTTTCTTTCTTTCTTTCTTTCTTTCTTTCTTTCTTTCTTTCTTTCTTTCTTTCTTTCTTTCTTTCTTTCTTTCTTTCTTTCTTTCTTTCTTTCTTTCTTTCTTTCTTTCTTTCTTTCTTTCTTTCTTTCTTTCTTTCTTTCTTTCTTTCTTTTTATCTATCTATCTATAAATATTATGTAAAACAAATAATGAGATTCCTGATTTTTATTTCCTTAAATCTGTATTCTAACAGATATCCGCGCATAGGTTTTTGGTCTTGCCACAGTTTGACGTTGTCTGTGCATCTATGCGAGAGCAAGCAGTACAGGTCTCTCCCAATTATATACAAGAAAGGATACCAACTGATTAATTTTTAACGAACGACGTTAAGCCAGCTATACGCAGCTGCAAAAATAGTAACTCGACTAACAAGCTTTTCAAAAATCTTGCTGTTATATAAAGTGTATTAAGGTGTGAGAAAAAGTGACAAAACGCGAAATAAATACAATTATTCACATGCAATTATTAGGGATCTCCTTTGAGGGAGGTTAACACTGTGTTGTTGCCAGAGGGACGCATGATAAATTGAATCTATTTATCAGGACTGCATGTAATTCAAGTGCAAATAAGGGAAAAGTCAAAATTCGCAGTTTTATCCGATTTTCGATTCTTATCAATAGTATCTCAGGGGGTATTAGGGATGTCTTTTGAGCTGTCTCCTTTACTACACACTGTACTGTTGCCAGAAGGACACATTATAAATTGAATCTATTTATTAAGCACTCTCCCAATTATAACTAAGGGCCCGTTCACATGAGAGAGGGTGCCGCTATGTAGTAGGGATAACTCTTTTGTTTTCTTTTTCCCTGGATAAAGGTGGATATAAAAGCGTTTTTCTAATAAATATATCCACTGGATAAGGACTACGGCGGATAGCGTCCTACGTGTTTGCTAGATCCACTGAATTTAATAATTGGACGTTGGTTAGCCTGCGTTGCTGGCGGTCTGCGGTTTTCATTAATTACACTTGGTGTATACGCGACTAGTGCTTACCCTTCCTCCCCCAAAAAAACCGTAGACCGCCAGCAACGCAGGCTAGACGTTTGTATAATTCTTTTTCTACTCTGTAAGATGAATAAAACTTGCTCGTGTACGACAAATTGACATATTTTTCCTTGTATATCAAACAATTCCCTATATAAAAAAGTTGTTCGCACGCCATGAAATTCTATATCCATATTTGGGCATACCTTACATTATTTGGAAGTCAACTGGTTTTACTCTTGTTGATTGTCGTGCCGTTTAAAGCCTAAACTGTCGAAATTTTGAATAAAAACTTGCAGATATTGTAGCGAAGAAACATCATGATCACATTGTCACATTGTCCATCATCTTAAAAATGGCTTAGAAACCTCGGCGTTTTGGTAAACAGGATACCCAATAATAAAAACACAGGAAGCCCAGCGAACGACAACAATTGTTTGATATGCATGTCAAGTTGCCTTGCTGAAAAGTTGCCGTGTCACTGAGACTTTTCCTTATCGAGAAAACTAGCCTGTCCAGGCAAAGATCGGATTTGCTCGTGTAGACAGACAACAATTCAAGGAAAACTTGGCACTCTCTAATTCCGCCTTGCAAAATACATTTCGGGAACAAGGAAACTTGTCAATGATAACTTGTTGAGTCAGTCTATAGCTACACAAACAAATTTTCCTTGAAAATCATAACATGCTAAAAAAACTTGTTGATCCGTGCTCGTCTGCACGATTCCAAAATCTTTTGTCACTTATAGATCGCCACAGGAATCCCGACTGAGGAGGGAACATTTCCGACTTATGGAATCAGACGTCTAATGTGGCTTTATTAGAATAATTTGCGCTTTCATCATGTTGTAGTAATGGTACTAATCTATTTTCTTCCTGGGTCATGAATTGGTTTTTAATTCGGGAAGTATTTCCCAATTGAGGAATTGGAACTAATATTCTTCCAGAGGAGTGAAAGAACAAAGGCGTTCCAAACTATAAAATTGGCTTTTTCCGTTTTAGAAAATTTCTACCAAGCAAACTTTTTTTTAGATAAACCGTACTGCCATTGGATAAACAGATAATTGGCCATCAGATTTTTTGATTAATTCGCAAAATGAAAAAAAAAAAACCTTCAAAAGTTTTTTGAAGTAAAAATACATAAAATTTGAATGGAAAAAATTAGTTTGGAACGCCGTAACTTTCTTGTAATTAGCTGATCTGCGCAACCAAAGTTCCAGTCAATTTAATTCGCAGGCACCCCCGGAAGTAACCTAGAGCAGCATCTACTGTACGAATTGGTGTACTTAGAACTTCGGCTTTCGAAATGGAATACAATTTTTTTCGCCTCGTTGTAATCCAAGTTATCTTTTAATCTCCTTGTGTTCTTTTTGTCTGCATTTTTAGCCGTTTTCAAATGTCTTTTTAGTTTTTCAACCATATATTCAATTCTCTTGTAGCGTATTATATTTTCCGGTACAACAAGAATGCGAACGTGGGTTAATTTCCTGTTCATCTATTCTCCTCGGTATCTTATCTTATCTTATCATGATCGTTAAAGGTCATCACCCTGATAACTTGCACGAACATTTCCTTAGCGCCTTCTGGGCGACACTGCCCTGTATAATCTATATAGTTATGTGTAGCAACAAAGAATTTTTGAGATTTCAACATATAAATCTGAAATAGCCAAAAGGGTAATGCTTCTAATGGAAACTATATCATCTAAAAAGTCACGAAAAATCACATTTTCAAAAAGGTATATCAAGCGCGCCGAACCTCCCCCCACCCCTCCCCCCTCTTCCATTGGGTGCTCCAATCAAGCTTGTAAATCAGGGCCCGGTTGTACAAAGGTTGGATAATGTTATCCACCGGATAAGAGTTATCCACTGTATAGATTTTGTATAGATTTTATCCGCTGGATAAGGATTTATCCACTGGATAGCGCTATTCACCCTTCGTACAACCGGTCCCAGCTTTGCAGCTGCAGTGGGATGCGTTTCAAGGATCAAGGATCGAGTTAAAGAGTGTCTTTCCGCGAGGTCTCCAGACTAGTATCCCATCAGCACAGAAGGAATTATTACCTTCAAATAGGAGTCAACTTTGACAATGGCTGATTGACAATGTTTCTGTGAAAAGCTTATTATTCCCAATGCGTACAAGCGCGTTGTAAACGGAAATGACGTCACTTAGTTCCGTCTCAAAATCCTACATATATCCACTAGTCTTTCATAGTTGATTCACTCATTAGAGACGCCAGTCCCTGAGCTTGTTGCAATATGAGGATCTACACGTTGGCCGCTTTACTTCTTGTAGTTGTACTGGCCTTGGACGCCATCGGCGAGTGCGAAGGATGGTGGGGCGGGGGCTCACGAAGTAGCAGCCGTTCCAGTAGTAGCCGATCAAGGAGCTCCTCTAGATCGACGTCTGTCAGTCGATCCAGCTCTTCCAGCTCGTCAACAAGGAGAAGAGGAGGAGGTTGGTGGGGAGGTGGCCGTAAAACGACCACAACCAGTAACAGATCTAAGAAGAACCGAAGAATAATACCAAAAGTCACCATCAAGAAAACGAACAGGTACAGGCAACCCTATATGTATTTATGATTATATTTAATTAATTACAGAAATGCGAGTTTCAGCTTTTTAGATCAATCTTCAGGGCAGGTTGTTGTTAGTTTTTATTTTACTTTGTATAGAAAAAAAGAAAGGAAGAAAGTAGTGATCAATCATTTCCCCTGCTCTATACCTTCCCTCAGGTCAACCCCGACTCAAAACTAAATTGTATCATGACAAGAGACCATATATATTACTAAGAGAGCGAAACTCAGTATGGATGTCTATGCCGCGATGTTAAGGCTATTTTGAGTAATTTTGCTATCGCGCGCGCAAGGCTTTTAAATAATAGAATTCAGAAACCGACAGCAAACGGTCCCGTCCGCGCGCGATGGCGAAGTTACAAAAACTAGCCTTAGCCGCCACGAACATCGCACAGACATCAATATGCTGACTTTCGTTCTCTTAGTATTATGATCTCTTGATCATGATTAGATTAGATACAGTGTCTTGTTAGCCAGACGAATGTGCCTAAATTGTATTTATCGTATCATCAATGCCATGCTTTTGTTACAGGGGAACAACGATCAAAGTCGGAAAGAAAACTGTCCATTACAATAAAAGCTTTCTCAAGATCCGCGGAAGAGACGAAACAGGGCACAGAACGGGTATGTTATATTTGGACTCTCTTTATGACAAGACGCTAAAAATGCGGTTAAACTTTGGAAGGGCGGGGAGGAAAAATGTCCATTCTTTTAAACTGATGCTTTTCAAAATCAGAAACGTTGCTAATTGTCTTACTTTATAAATTCGTTTTTTCTCAGGTCTTGGAACCCTGGCCAGAAAGATGGTAAAACAACCTGGAAAGACCATTAAAGCTATTAAGGCCTTTAGAAAGAACTACAATGACATGAAGAAGAAGAATTTGAAAGGTGGTAACCTCCCAGCTCATCGCAATGCAAACAAAGATGCCACTAAGGTATCAGATGCTAAAACCGCTGGAGCAATCAGCGCTCTTAGGGAACAGTACAAGAATTTTCGTTGGAAAACAAACAAAGACGGCGTAACACATATTGGTGACACGAGGACCAAGAAAGAAAGAGATGATACAATGAATGCCAACAAACAGGGACGCGAGGATGCAAAAAAGAAACCCTAAGGAACATAATTAATTCAGAACTACTCTCTGCATGGACATACTACACCCAATACAGTAGCTCTCATTTTGCAGCCATTTTAGAGTCGAAAAGCATGATCATTTCTTTCGAACGTGACGGAAGTTAAGCTTGCGTGACAAGTATGACCATAGTTACGTGACTTGCATGACGGAAATAAAAGGGCAGCAGGGGAATTACTGTATTTGGTGGGGTTATTTTGAAGAACTACAACGGACCAATGAATTTATTGTCTTTACTTTATTTGTAGGTTTTAGATTCTTTTACCAAAATACCATTAAAGTATCAGTATAAAATAGCAAAACGAGACCATTTTCTTTAATTTGTGAGTTGCTTGAACCGTGAATATAACAATGATTTTGGCATTATAGCAATTAACAATAGTTGACTTGAATATTGAAATTCCCGAACTGTGTTCCCGGGCCGGGGAAGGGGATAATCTATTGTAAAATGATCGGATTTGTTCGTAGGAAATTTTAAAAAATACACTTAAAAGATACTGGGAATCTTTTCAGAAGCGCGTGGCTGGACGACTTTTAACCCCTAAAAGATACCGCACAAAATACATAAACTGTTTAAATTTTTCTGTGAGCATTATACTGAGTATCATATTAAAGCTCTTAAAACCCTTATGCGCAATTATAAAACATGAAAATCAATATGGGCTCTTTTGATACCCTAAAATATACCGTATAAATTGCTGATTTTTACACCTACGATGAGCATCCTCGTTTGAACACCTCTCCACGCAAGTCGATGAAATTTTTTCAAAAACGTGCACGACCAATGCCAAACATATTTTCTCCCAACTAGCCGTCATTATAAACCGATAATGCCGTCAAAGTCGCGTTAATTACTCGTGCCCAGGCCTTTAGGCCGGGAACGAGTTATAAACTGCAAATGTTTTTTTTTTTTTTTTTTTTTTTTTTTTTTCCTCTGTTCGTCCTGAGGGACTTCTGATTGGTTAAGAACGTAAAAACAATGCCCTTCATTCATCACCTTTGAACGACAGCGAACGCAAGCCAGGAACTTTAGGAATGCAAGATGGCCGACTACAAAGAAAATAGCTTTCAGAGACGGGCTTTTCCTGCAGTAGAACAATGTAATTTGGAGCTTTTAACTCGAGAAATACCTATATACTTATAAGAGCTTCAGGATGGGCTGTTATTTTGAGCTTCATCTCCAATACTTTGACCAAATATCGAACTCTAAATGGAGTACTTGAAAGCCGAGGCCCTCGCGATAACGACTATTTCCTATGAGCTGGAAAACTACGAATTTCTCATCCTACATGTTGCTAAACGAACATACATAGAAGCAAGTCAATTATATTCCTCATTCAAGCATTCAAGAGATCTTGAGAGGTTTTTGTAGTGAATTTTAATTTAATATCGGAATGGCATGAAACTAGATTCCATTGACCTTGTATTTCGCGTTTGGTCACGTAACGTCTTTTATTCATATATATAACATCCGAAACATGAACGAAAAAATACACGATTTGTTATTGTGTCAAATATGCCGTTGTAGAAGTCTTTAATTACAGCAAACAATTGAGATATATAGTGAAATAAGAAGTTGAATATAAAACTGGTATATTTTTGCATGTTGGAGATATCTAATACCTATGCATGATAATAGAAAGACAAAGGCACTAATAGCTGTTGACAGACAAACTAACTAATCAAGATATTTTTTAGTTTAAGTTAGCCGATTCAAAAAAGGTCATTTGTTACGGTTAGCTATTTCCCGGAATGGTGAAGAATGCGTGAAACGGCTAGGGGAAGAGTACGAACGGAGCCGGTCATTGGAGCCTCTCTTAAAAAGGGCTCCAGGCATAGGCACGAGTGAACGCACGTGTGCGTCTAGTTAATTATTAAGCGAAACTTGTCAGGATTTTTACCAAAGATACTGATACGTTATAATAGAGTAAACTCACTAGTATAGACACTATCATTGTACCTTCTGTAATAAACTGTTTAAACGAACCTGAAGAGCCGCACGAGCCATGCTGAGAATCCTCAAGTTCAGGGTCAAGGTATAAGCAGTGCAAATTTACACATTTACTTGACTGTTGACAACAAGCCTGAATTTAAATCAAAAGTAATTTGTCTAGCTTTTTGGCACTGCCTATCTTCGATACGCAAAATGATCACACACATATCATTATCATCGCGTCATAAATATAGAACGATATAGAATGAGAGTGCTTCATCTGTGAGGTTCTGTGCATGTGACTTTGCATGCGTACTGGCAAGAATTCTATGGCTTTTAGTATCGATAACTTAAAGGGGCACATAACCGTGAAAGGAAATGATGTCACCAAGGCATCACTTTCAAGACTATAAAGGTTCATCGCGTGCATTTGGTCAGTTAGTTACTTGATGGTGTTGTTGTATTAGCACTAATTTTTCACAATCTGTTCTAGTATGAGGATTTACACTTTGGTTGCTTTACTTCTGGTAGTTATCCTAACATTGGATGCTATCGGAGAGTGCGAAGGATGGTGGAGCAGACGCAGTAGTAGCAGCAGCAGCAGCTCTAGCAGCAGCGGATCCAGCAGCAGCCGCAGCAGCCGATCTAGGTCTAGAAGCAGTAGCAGCCGTACTAGTAGCCGCCGTAAAAGCGGATATAGCCGCCGCAGCCAATCAAGAAGCCTGTCGAAATCAAGGCCTAGCTTCAGTCGTTCAAGGTCTTCGGTCATTGCGTCCAGAACACGTGGAATAGGTCCAAATAACGTAGTACGGAAGGTATCCCCGCCGATTAAAGTGACAAAAACTGACAGGTAAAACAAAGTCTGAGGCAAAAATTATTCTACTTGTGCTAAATGTACATAAATCTCGCTGAGTCGTAGTCAACCGATTCCCTTGGTAACTGGATAAAACTAATCCGAGTATAAATCGAGAAGAGAAGAGTAAAGATGAAGAGGGAGGGGGCAGCCTAAAACACACTGGTCGATGGCCTAATTAATTTTAGCCTCTTACGCAACCACATTTGTAGTCATTTGTAGTCATGCAACGCTTCACTGTCCAAAACGTTGCGTGACGACAGCTGCGCAGAAGACTTAACGAAGTTCGAAAACATTTATATAAAAGAAAAAAAGGACAATTAACTAAGCAAAGACAGAAGTAGTGGTTGACATAGCCAACTTATGTTTCAAAAAAACGTTTGCTCCACATATAGTTTTAAGTTTTGTCTCTTCGCTGATCTAGAAGAAATAGTGATAAAGTGATGACGTCATAAAGAATAAACTTCCCATTTTTCAAATTTTAATTCCATATTTCAATAGGCTATGAAAGAAGTTTATGTGCCATATTTCCCAGAAATCGGATAAAAAGTATATAGTTGAGTTATGGCCATCTGAATCTATAATTTCCCTAACAAATCACTGTAAATTTGGCTCTGTTAATTATATACTCAGCTGGCCATATCTCGACCGCTATTTAAGCGATTTCTGTGAAATTTGATATTTAAACTTCTTTCATAACCTTAGATTTAAATCGGAAATCAACATTCACAACTAACGTGTTTTTTTAGTGTGAATGAGTCTTGGAGATATTAGCAGTAATGCTACTCTAAAATCCGAGGATAAAGCAAAATATTTAATTTGATTTTAATTTTTGCTTTATCGCGAATTTATCCGATAGCTCACGAAATCGTACACAATAGCTTTTAAGCACTCTTTAGCTTACGCTTAATTTCCTAGAACATTTACAATTTAATTCTTTTGTAGGGGAACGACTATCAAAGCAGGAAAGACAACTATATATATCAACAACTACCGCAAAATTCGAGAAAGAGACGAAACAGGTCACAGAACTGGTGGGTGTTATATATAGTCCTTCAGCCTGACTAGACAACCACAAAAAACTAGGTGCAAGACAGACCCGCATCGAAATTATCGCATAGTTCAAAAATATGTACACTAATAAGTTTTTGTGAGCTTGAGCTCGTGTCATGACTAGTAAAAACAAGCAGTACTAATGAGCAGTACATTTTGAGTCCGTATAAATGAGCAGTACGCACATTATTTTGAGTCTGTATATCGACTGTATACGTTGTACTTTTGTACTTTTGGTTAACCACTTTAATTCTGTTTTGTTCAGGTCTTGGGACGCTTGCCAAGAAGATCGTCAAACAGCCAAAAAAGACTATCAAAGCCATTTCAGCATTCGCCAAGACCTACATTGACATGAGGAAGAAGAACATCGACGGAGGCCACCTTGGGGCACATCGCAAGGCAAACAAAGACGCCACCATAATATCAGATGCTAAAACCGCTGGGGCAATCAGCGCTCTCAGGGAACAGTACAAGAATTTCCGTCAGAAAATGAATCCTGATAACACCATTCATATCGGTGATACGAGAACGAAGAAGGAAAGAGACGATACGATGAATGCCAACAAAAAGGGAAGACAAGATGCCAAGGTCTACCCACGTGGGGTGATACACCTGGACCGCACTCCCTGAATTGTCAATCTAAGACTTGTTAAAAGGTTACAAGAGATTTTTACAAGGGATTTGGACTTACTCGAAATGTACTCAAAGTTATATAGAGATTCGAAATAGAGCACCAGATTCAAAAAGTATATTGTATTTGTCAGATTTAATAATTGTTTTACTTCAGTAGATGTAGATGGCATAAATTTGATGAAAAGAGTGAAAATAAACTTGAATAATGCTAAATGTATTTTAGACGCAGGATAAAAGCTTAAATATTCTTGAGACCAGTTTTTGTTAGCCTGTGTGCAGTCGTTACCCACCCCTCCCCCAGAGGGGGAAAACGGGGAGGAAACGTCTCCGTTTTTCTCCGCATGGGGGAGGGGTCAGTAACGGATGTACACAGGCTGGATATAGTTGGTCTCTAATGGCAGCATCTTCGTCATCATTACCATCGACTATTATCCTCTTAATACTAACAGCCATGATAATCATAACTGAACGATATTGAAAGGTTTGGCAGTAAAGCAGTGTCGTAGTTACCATTATGCATATCGTACGTACCTCGAAAACTACTGCTAGTAAACTATTGATTAACTGACAAATCGGGATCTTTTCCTCTTGATCGAAATGAAATTTTATGCAGTGACTTTGCGCAACTCCGAAAAAATCCTGGTTATGCCATTGGTCAAATTAAAGGCCCACTTGGATGAAAATCGGTGAAAATTGGAAAATGATTATTTCTATCTGAAGATGAATGTAGTTAAATAGCTACCCTCTGCCCAAAAATCTGCTCATTATCAAAGAGAAATTTTGATATCAAGTCTAAAAGAACAATAGGGTTGAGTAAATGACGACATTTACTCACAACTTAAATGCTAAAATACTCGACAATTTCTATTCGTCTCGTTTGAATGTAAAGAAAATGTTGCTTTTGGTGATTATTGGGAGTCGTACAGATAGGTTTTACTACGTTTTAAGTCATTTCCAATTTTAATTGATTTTCATCCAAGTACCCCTTTAAATTAACTTGCTTGTCAAAGTCCGTACTTTGAGTGGAAGTGACCAGTTTCTGTTAAACTTGACTCTGATAACCGAACTACGGGAGGGCATTTCTGATGACCACTTGTGGAGACTTTTCATGTTTGGGATGTCCGCGAGGAATGGTACTGAGTATATTGGTAACCTGCGGATGTATCACATTCTTCGTTACCATGACATCAAAATGACGTCACACAGTCCACACAAATTCAATGGTTTTGATGTGGGTTCTATCACGTGGGGGGTGGTGAGGGTGGTCCATCACGACTTGAGCATGTCAAGAGGTGACTGCGGTACTGTCGGTTGAGTCCCGTCATCCAAAACTTTAACACAATCTCATCTTCAGGTTTGGTACCAAGAACCTGGAGAAGTCTGAAAAACAAGATGAATATTATTGTATCCTAAAACACCAAGATAACTGAAACCGTTAAATACTGCGGGTAGGTGGGTGCCTATAGCTAGCATAAGTCTGCGTGTCCCATTCGCACCTTGCCCTATTCAGTTAGATTAAGTAGCTTTTATTTTCTTTTTCCTTTCTGATTTTTTCTCTCTGATATTTTCTGTCGTTAATTTGTACAGAAGCTTTATCCAATAAAAGTAAAAGTAAAAACTGGTGGTGAATTCACTTACTTTTCCTTGTCTTCGCTGATTGTGGGTCCCGACCGAGCAAATTTGAAGACGACTTTGACTTTGCTGAAGAAAAATATGAGAATATATACCATGAATCAGCAGCAGCAGCAGCAGCAGCAGCGGCGGCAGAAAAGGAGGAAGGGATCATTACCATCATCGTCATCGTAAATATTATAATCGTCATCACTGACATTATCATTATTATACTAGCTAAAGACAAAGTAATACTCACTCCATCCACTCCTCTTTAAGACAAAGCAACATTTGTTCCAGAACACTGTCGGAAATGTTCTCAATCGCTAAACAATGTTCAATTTTCTGTAAAATAGTTGGAGCTGAAACAAGAAAGAAAAATAAACATGACTAATTCCCGTCGTAAATCTATGCATGTGTCGAATCTAACAACAACAACAACAACAACAACAACAACAACAACAACAACAACAACAACAACAACAACAACAACAACAACAACAGCACTTTCTGTAAGTTTATCATTTGTTCCAAATCAACGGGACAAGTTCAAAGCGGGCATCTGTATATCGCACCAAAAATGCAACCACGAAATCATGTCCAAGGTCGTATGGTACGTGTCGAACTTAATCGACTCAAAGACCGCCCCCAAATTATTTTTACTTTTCTGTGTTAGACGAATGTGAAAAGTGACATTTGACTCAGCCTTCATGAATGCTATTTTGGTGGTGGAAACTTACAAGGCGAACTCTCTTTTCCGCACACAGTGAAGTCGTAATCTGTGAAGTTGTCTTTATCACTGAAATATATAAATCAATTGTAAATCAATTGTATGTTTTGTACTCTATTTTTAACATTACTTAATCCCTGGGAAGGCTGTAAAATGACAGGGGAGGGGACTGGAGTTTGAAAAAAGAAGAAAATATATTTATCTTTAACGGAAAAAACCCTAAGTTTATGCATGTATTTGTGGCCTCTTTAGTAGCACACAACAAACAGTATAATGTCTAAACAGGGTTGCTTTTGGAACCCTTTTTCTAGGTCTTACAAAGCCATGTTCTCACACCCTATCATCCCCAAGCCGACGTCTTCGAATGCATTTCCCTCTATCTACTGAATATCAAAAACACACCTTTCACTTGGGTCGGTAATCTGTAGAAAGATGAAAAATATTGCATGTTAAAACGATGACGAAACTCGAAACAACATATCCCCATATAATGTGCACATGCTAAGTACCCTCTAGCCATATACCATATGGAATTATCTCGCCAATCGTTCAGGTGTACATCAACTGTCAATTACTAGACCGGAAGTGACGTAACAGTAACTAAATCAGAAGTGACGTAGCACTTACGTGATGTATAGGATGGTTGATATCCAAAAGAACAAAAAGATCTGACGAAAGAACATGACTTGGGATTTCTACTCCTGGTGCTAAACCAAGAAAATTGCAGCGCCACGAATCCTGGGTAGAAAAACAGAAATTAAGGTAGTTCGGGACTCATGAATTTTTACGATAAACTTGCCTTCAAAATTCCTACAAAGAAAGAGGGGCATAGGAGGAAATAAAATGTAAAATAAAAATGGGGGGTCACCGAGGTCACTCTTGAGATATGAGGGGGGAGATGTGGGGTGTTTGGGGATCTTTTTACGAAAAATGGCCTCGCGATATCCGGTCAAATTATAAGAATTTTGGAACAACCAAATGTATTTAAAAGCAAACAAAATGATAGCCTGGGATGCAGAAAAACACTTGGAACTAAGTTGTTGCCGAACAATTTGCAAATAAGCGAAAGATCAACAATAATATGCGAAAAATGGCCTTCCAGAATACACGTTTTTGGAGGATCAGACAGAAAAATGATAAATTTACTCAAAATCGAAACGATAGAAGTATTCTTTTTTTTCTTTATACGAAAAGTTTATAAAATTATGAGCATAAATTATTCATAAAATCAGGGGGTCACCGTATTGTTTAAAGAGTTAGAGAAGAACAAAGGGTAAAAATCTTCGAAAACGAACACAAAAAATTAGCCATTTTAGCGTTGTTCCCTGCTCCTTTTCGACTCATAAAAATTCGCTAAATTTTATAGTTCGAACTTTTTCTCCTACTTTACACGGTGCACAACATGTTTTGATAAATTTGTTTGCAGAATCTGGTCGATAAAGTACTATTTTTCTTCCCAAAAAAACGAATTTCTTCGGTTTTCAATCGCTGACTCACTGGTGCCCAGACTTCCCACGGACAAGCGAATGTTCTTTAATAAAAGTGCGCGCGCTCGAATGCGCGCGGAGATGCGCAGTAGCAAGGGTCCCGAACTACCTTAAGTGACGATGCGCGTAAGAACTAGGGAGCTTAACGACATAAAAAACCGTTAGGCCCTAACCTGGAATTGCGGTATTGTTTAAAGCACTTATCTCATTAGAAATAAGATGATAATTTGGATAAATTTTATAACATTTTTAATGTTTACAGACATGTTTCGAGGTACCGGACCTCATCCTCAGTGTGACTACAATTACAACGAAACATGTCTGTAAACATTAAAAATGTTATAAAATTTATCCAAATTATCATCTTATTTCTAACGCGTAGACCATTTGGATCGGTACTCCACGACTTATCTCATTGGTTAAAACATGAAAATCTCCCATAACGATTTTGGACATTTATTTCTATTTTATTTATCAGTTGCATCCCATTTAACAAAAACATTCGCTTGTCTTATTATGACAAAACTTCAACTTTGGGAACATGGCAAATTCGAAGCGTAGTTTGGGTATTGCTTTGAAAGCTTATGATTGGATGAAATCTTTTAACACAAAAGAAACTAGGCTTCAAAAGGGAGTTTTTGTACTTTTTATTTTGAAAACACATTATCTATAGAATGATATATTTCCTATCTTGAAACCACGAAATTCTGCGGTGGGAAAAGCGATATGCCGCGCAGAACAATAGAAAGCTCTCTAGTTCTTACCCGCATTGTAACTTAATTGGTTATAAACAGAACTGAACAACGAGATTCTTTGTACTCGGGCTACCTGTGGAAGACTTAGTCTAGATCTAGTGCTACGCGGATCGTCAAACAAACAAGTGTGCAACAAGTAGAGTGTGTGGAGTAGTAATACGAGGAATATTTTCTTTGCAATATGCAGTGTAACAATGTTGCACCGTTTTGTTGGTCATACTACTGCCTCTTTGACCTTTTTAATGGCGTTATTTATCAATCACAATTAACAGGGAGCTGGCCTACTAGGGTCAGCGGATATCCACTCATGTGCCATGGGCACTTGCAGGTTTGCTTAACCCTCGTACGATGTGTGTCATTTCTAGTTGCTTTTGATTGGTTAATCTTTTTACCTTGTATTCTGAACTGTATAGTGTACATCTACAGCAGCCGCTTGGCAGAAGGACCTGAGTCACAAATGTTGATATTAATCAGCTGATGGCAGTAAATTTGCTAAAATAAATATTATAAAAAATCCGACAGTGAAAAATCTTGTAAATGTTGTCACGAATATCAAAACGTCGACTGTCACTAATTTTATTTGCCATCCAAGTTTTTCGAAGACTTTCGTTCTTTGGAAAGTTGAAGAGCATCAAGACGCCACCGTGCGAAAGCCTGCAAAAACTCACACATGCGCAGGAGGAGGAAGAGGAAGAGAAGGAGGAAGAAGACTTAAGAGAAGGAAGAAGAGACTGAAAAGGAGCAGGAAAAGGGGAAAGAGTTGTCGTATAAACGTATCCGTGTGATCTCACGTACCTTCAACGCTGTCAAGGCTGATTCAACGGTTTTCCTGTCCCTACCCCTGACCATAACTTGATTGCCTTGGATCACGTGGTATGCCATCAGATGAAACTGTCTTGAACCAAGAATCTGAAACCATCCAATCAAATACGGACTTCATTCATCACGTTTCTTCCTATATATTTTTTTAACTAACAGATTCTATTTTTCGTGCATCTGTACTCTAATAAATGCACAGATGACGTCAAAATACGGAGAGAACAATATAAACATGACGCTAAATTCGACGCTTGGAAAACAATATTTTTTTATATATTCATGTTTCAACCAACGGTTCTCGGCCAATCAGAGCCAGGTTACGGAACACTACTAATTGTGTCGCGCCTATGACAATAGGGTTTATCTTAGAATACTGATGGATTTCAGTACATTAGGCCTAGTTCAAACGTCGCACCTCACATGTGCCAAACTCAATGCAAATTAGTCAAATCTTTTGTTTCTTCTCATTATCATCTCATTTGCATTGAATTCAGCACATGTGAGATGCGACGTTTGAACTAGGCCTTAGTGACGTGGTTACTGAAGGATTCCAGTACATTGGTCACGTGGTTTCTGAGGGATTTCAGTATTAGATCACACTCATTAACCCTCAGATGAATATATGAGTTTCCAGTAGCTCAGTGGTTGAGCATGCGTATAGATAATCGGAAGGTCGTGGGTTCGGTTCCCACTTGGTGCTCAGATTTTTTCTGATGTGGTCGTAGTTGTGTTTTTAACGTGTGCTCTAGTTCTTTAAAGTGTTTATCTTTCTCTACATTAGTGCTTGTGCGATCTGTATTCAAGCTTGAGTTCAAAGCCCGATCAGCACCAATCTTACCCTGTGTAGCAAGCGTTTCTTTGGGTGGAATGGGGTTTAAAGGGGATTGGGTTTCCTGTGTTACGAAAAGCAAGTACCCGTCTTGGTTACACAGGAAACCCAATTCTCTCTCCCTTTCTCTCTAAAGTTAAAGAAGTGCTTACTACGTAGGCTACACTAATCCAGGATTCACGTTCTCGGCCATTTAAAGCCAAGTAACGAAACCACTACCAATCAGATCGCGAGTAATATTTTGCAAAGTCATCCAGAACAAACGGTTAAGGAGACTGGGTTTCCTGTGATATGAAATTTGATTACACAGGAAACCCAATTCTCTCTCCCTCTAAAGAAACGCTTATTATACTACGCTAATTAACGAATCTGAATCCTAGATTAGCACTAATCTTTCAGGAACTTGCCCAAGAACTACACAGATCCACAAAGCCACAGGACAAGGATGAGCCGAGGCACCGTCGATTCTCCAGTTCAACTGTACCAATCTCTTCATCACTACCTCTTACCTTTGCCATGTGTCGAAGAGACTTGAAAGTTGGCACGTCTGCAGCGCTTTCTAAAAGTGAACAAGAGACTATAATACTAAGAGAGCGAAACTCGTTATTGATGTCTGTGCGATGTTCGTGGCGCCTAAGGCTATTTTTAGTAACTTCACCATCGCGCAAGCAAGCCTCTCAAACAACAAAATATGATTGCCAAAAGCAAACGGTCCCGTCCGCACGCACGTCAAAAATCAAATTCTATTGTTTGAGAGCCTTGCGCGCGCGATGGCGAAGTTACTAAAAATAGCCTTAGTTTAACAAATAGATTCCAGTTTTTCGAGCATTTGTACTTTAATAGATGCACAGATGACGTCAAAATATTAGTGGTGAGAATAAAAGTGTACCCACAAGACGAACACCATAAGACGAACTCAAGTGGCACACTGTTGTTCTCACCACATTTTGATGTCTTCTGTGTATCTATTAGAGAACAGACCCACGGAAAAATGGAATCTATTATTGAAACACTTCAACCAGTAAGAGTGCGCATAAGATTCTGCGGCGTCACCTGTTCGTGTATGTAATCATACACGGTTTCCCACCAATCAGAGCGCACGTAATATATCAATTATTATATAAACGCATATAGTGCAGATTTCGTATGAGTGTGAAAACTACGGCGCGACACAGACACGGCACGGAATCTCGCCTGCCGGTGTCTTTGTAAATTTGTAAAGAAATCAGCAGGCGAGGTTCCGTGCCGCGCCGTAACCGTGCCGTAGGTTTTCACACTCATACGAAATCTGCTCTATTCACCCTTAAGCCCGCCGCACACGTTGAGAAACTGCGTCAGGAAACTGCCACGCGAGACACTTAGCTCAGACGATTCTCGCCGCAGAGGTTGCATCTTTGGCTACGCGAGGGCAAAAACAGAGCAGGTAAAAGAGCACACGGTGAGAAAAGTGTCTCGTGTGGCAGTTTCCTCACACAGTTTCTCAACGTGTTCGGCGGGCTTTAGCTCCACTGTCACACAACAAAGCAATGATGGCATTTTTGGTGATTCTTTTATTTTACTGAACCAGAGCGAGGCTTAAAGGGCGTGTTTTCATAAGACTAGTAGCTTCATGCAATAATGCGATGAGTTGTTTTAGTATTTACCTTCATCAAACATGGGAGGAGTTGAATCAACATCGTTATCAGCTAGCAGTTCTTCCTGCAAGTAAAACATTTATCAGCATTACTGTGAAAACGCTTGTATCGACCAGCAACGAATTCAAACTTTCAGTTAGATTTGCGTTTTTTTTTTCTGATCCGCCAATCAGGTAAGGGGGCGCAGCTCATGCAAATGCCCTCAAGGCAGATAGCAAACATGTTCTGAGGTCGGATTGAGGGCATTTGCGGTCATAATTCAAGTGTCTTTCGCAGTAATGTTATTAACTACAATGAACTTGTGGATGTTCAAGATTCTCAGTCTTTGTGAGCCAATCGATATTCAAGATTTTGCAAGGAATAAAGAATAGAAGGAAAGAAGAGTGAACAGGTTTTTAAGATATCTGATTGTAATTTATGTGGAAAATGAATCAAGGAAAAACAGTCGCTCAAAGTACAGGCTATAAAACATCTACCTTCGGTGGTCCCTCAAGGAGTTTTTCTGAAATACGGTTGCCACAAGCCTTGAGAATCCAAGCAAATCTTTGATGTAGCATAGAGAAGAGATTCTAAATTCATAGAGAAGAGATTCTAAATAGAAGAACATTGTTGCAACAACATTCCAATCACAAAATTCCCTGACTTTTCCCTGACTAAAATATTATTTTTCCTGATCCACTTACTCAGATAGTATAGTATTACTCTATGTTTTCAATTCAAACGATTCTTCTCGGTGGCTTGCTAATTGAACAGATGACAGTGATATAAAACATATACCATACCAGCTAGGTGGTACCATACATTTTCAAATACTGTCAAAAATAATATTCCCTGACCTTTCCCTGCCTTTTGCTCAAAATCTAATTTTTTTCCTGACTGAAATTGGAATTCCCTGACTTTTCCCTGACCTTGACAAAAATATTTTTCCTGACTTTTTTCTGACCTGTGGCAACCAGAAGAACATCAGCATCATTTTTATCACCATGTTTGTGTGGCCCACTTCAATTCACAGCCTGCAATTAGCAGCCCTTGTGAGGGGACTGAGGGGAGAGGGAGGGAGAGAGACAGAGCGAGATTAAGTAGCTTTAAATACCCTTAAACAGAGCACTGATGGAAAGGGGAGGGTAAATTAAGGAACTAGCGACACTAAATAGTGCTTTACCTATTTACCTTTACTTTTACCTTATATCTGTTCATTCATACCTTATCTTTAAGCAGGTCTGATATTGAGCGATACATTTTATGTCCTCCACGCTGTCTTCTGAACTGATCTATACATATCAAATCACATTATGTTAGATAAAAAATGTAATCCCTTCCACATTCACCAATCTTGGTCTTCAATCTGGGCCCAGTTGTTTGCAAGATAATTAGTGGATGCTGCAAGGTTAAATCTGGTGATATCAACCTAGGATTAAAACTAATCAACCTTAAAACAACCAGGTGCTGGTGGTCAATTTAAAACTACCAAGACATACATAATTTGATACTAGTGAGAACCTGTTTGATTTAAATATCATGACAATACAGTTGTTTGAAATTTGTCTTTTGAAGGTAACACGACAGGGTTCTCAACCAATAAATTGGAAAAACCTGATTTAGTTAAACTAGATTTGTAGCTAGTGTGAATGCAGCATCATAAGTCAGTGTTTCAGTACCTGGTGTTAAGATGAATCCATTTCCTCCTGACTGTAAGTTTTGACCTTTGTGTGCACTTTCTGCATGCTCTGATTCATAGACAGTGTTGGACTAAAGGGAGAAATTTTGAAAAAACAAGTGAATGTAGTCTACTGAAATAGCTTACTATCTCTGGGGGGGGGGGGGGAGGGGGGGGACTCCTGTAAGAGGGTGCATGGGATGCTAATCGGAAATTTGGAAAGTGAGTATAAGACAAGTTGTCCTGGTGGGAGTGGCAATTAATTTCTTCCCCCAAAAGGTATCAATTCAAAAACAAAAAATAGAAACTATAAAATATATAAAAAAAACTAAGAAAAGAAACTATAAAAAATAAAAACTCCTTTATTGATGTGCTCAAGAGACAAATGTTTTTCCTGATAGTCTCAACTTGAAACCTTAGTTGAAAGTCAGTGTAGTGTAATAATCTATTGTGAGTATCAGCTATTCAGCTGACATTATACTGGTTATTTTTTTGTCTGCCATACCTTGGCCTGTAATTCATCAATAAGTTCTCTGAAATGACTGTAAATACAAGTATATGCAATACTTATTACTCCAGATATGTTCAACAGTCCCCTTCACAGTTCCCTGCGCCATCTTGAAAGGTAGCCGTGCCTTTGCATCGAAGCGAGACGAACGGCCGGTGAGCTTGCAATGGTAGATACCATTTTAAACACCACCTAGGTCTTTATCATTGCAAGCTCACCCTTCGTCTCGCTTTGATGCAAAGGCATGGCTACCTTTCAAGATGGTGCAGAGAACTGTGAAGGGGACTATTAAACAGTTGTCATCATTTATTTCACCATGAAATACAATACATAGTCAAATCTTCCACAAGCAACTACCCAAAATTTATGTCAAGGTATGCCAGTCTCATACAAGAAGTGGTTGCTTACGAGAGGTGCCAACTAACAGAAATTTGAAAGGGAAACTTTCAGTATTTTAGAAAAATGGTCACATTGTGAAGGTAGCTGCTTTCAAGTAGAGATTTGACTGCAGAGTAACAGGTATCAAAATCATTAATCCATTAGCACCATTTGTTAGCATCAAATTAGAATCAGCTTCCTGCAATAATTCTTGGTTTGCAATGATTCCCAGGAGAGTGAACTCAGCAGGGGTTTCAATAATAAGAGCAGTCTAACCAGGGGTATAGAGTGCCACCGTATTTTACCTCATATAACCATGGTTATTTTGTGTCTTACAGCCATCCCCTAGCACAAAGGGATCTCACGGCCCACGTTGGGGACACAGACGCCTACTTCAATCACTCACTCAGACACTTATTCAAAAAGATAATGAAACCCCTGGAACTGGACAAAAGGTCCACCAGTTAGTAGCTGATCCAGGATTTTTCCAAGGGGGGTTCTGTTTCTTAAACCCAGCTATGGATGATACTCTATTGTTTGGTCGATGTTTGACAAAAAAATGGCTTTTAAAAAACCTTCAAAGGGGGGAGGGGGGCCGTGGACCCCTTCAACCCCCCTGGATCCACCACTGCCAGTCATGGTAGTGGTTTTCTTTTGTCAAGACCACCAGTATGGCTGCTGTCTTTTGTTCAATTCAATCTCCTGGGAATGGTTGCAAACCAAGAATACAGAAAACTCTCATTTTGGAGGTCCTGTGGAAATTCCAGGGAGAGATGGACTTGTCCCTAGTCATTATCTCCACCAAATTTTACACAGGAAGCCCAAACTCCAGGAGGGTGGCTAATCACCATAATCATCAGGACATCAAATTAAGTCTTGATCATCATCATCATCTTCTTCTTCATCACAATCATCATCACCATTATCATCATCATCAAGAATGTATTGTTATCTTGATTATTTTGTCATCACCACCAGTTTTAGAGCAGTTTTCATATGTATGAAACATAACATGCCGTGCCATACCTGTGTCAGTGCCATGACCATGCCAGTTTCACAGTCATGTGAAATCTACTCTACAATACAGTATATCACTACCTTAAGTGTAGAGATCATAACATTGCATCTTAATTATCATTTAATTTATATATTAAATTTATGCTTTATTCAATTAATTTTATCACCCACCTGACAAGAAATGGCCAAGAATTTATCAAGTATATTTTATCCTTCATCACACAAATAATACTGTACCTAAATTAAAATTGTTAATTAAACTTGAATAATGTTCAGATCTGCACAAAATACAATTTGGTGTTTAGAATGAATGTGTTTGCTTCTTCAAGTGTGAAAATCTGAGCCCCCAGTGGGGTTTGAGGCCATATCTTCAGAATTCCAGTTTGATGCTCTCACTACTGAACTATAGAGCGTTTTCATGTGATGTCATTTACAAGCTAAAATCAAAATCATACATCGAAAAAAGCTGGTTTGCTGATATATATTACATGTCATCAAGGAAATTATCCTCTGAAAGTTTGGGCAATTTCTGATGTTCGACTATCGAATAATCGGTGACCGAATTGAGGTCACGCCATCCTATCACGCATTTTCAAATGACAAAAACATTTGATAACAATTTGCCACAAATTTTACGTCAGTGGATTGGTCAATGAATAATCTTATATATATGTTTTTGAATATTTTCAGCAATTAAACAAATAGGTTACCCATGGTTATAATATCATTTTGACGCTCGGCATTGTGGCTGCCATGTTGGGGTCCAACATGATTTCACGTAAAATCATGTCATGTGATCAGAATTGAAAACGCTCTATTGAAGGCTCGTGTGGCAAACAAGTTGTGTTTATGTTGGTGTTTATTTATCGAGATTGAATGACTTAATTACCATCTTTGAAATCCTCTTGACTGCTTGTCCTTCAAAAAGAAGGTATGTGTAAAGACATATCCACTAGCCTCTTCTCCAAAGAACATTGGTCCTTCACGACCTGGACAAACCTCACAGCTTAAACTAGAAAACAATAAGAATGGTAAGAATTACAGGGAATATAATTTATGTGGATGCCCTCTGGGACCCATACAATCAAATTATATCGTTCTTGCATGTAGGGCAGTTAAGCTCAATACTCCAGTTTCGAGTTCTGTGTTGCTCAGTGTTAGCCTCAATTAGATGTGAGATATTCAAGAAATCAAGCAAACCCCAGAGGAATTCCATAGCATTTACTTTGTTCATTTGTGTACATTCCATTTATTCCCAACTAGGGTTAATCAATGACACAAAAGAATATATTACACAGAGTTGAAGCTAACACTGAGCAAAATGAACTCGAAACTGGAGTATTAATTACTACACAAAACAATGTATACACTGCAGGTACTGAAATGCACTTTAAATTTAATCATTTGGTATATGTATTTATAGTAACAAACTGCATTAAATAATTATGCAACAATCTATAATACTGATCAATAAAAGGTACCTTCTGACACATGCTTGTCGAACAATACTGTAAAGCTCTTGTTGTCCTGGATTACGGTTGCTATAGTAGCAAATGTGAGCCTCTTTGTCAATACTTATATAGCCAGCATGGGATGCATCCAGGGAGTGACATGCCTATAGATTATACAGAATAGATAATTATAAAAGTATTAATGTTCATTAGAAACTACATGTAAGGCCTAGCCTAATTTATATGGCATACCAGAGCCATCTGCCATACTAAACAGCTACACTGTAAGGATAGTTCATTGTCTATTTACTGTAATTTAGAGACCTTAAGATTGATGTCTACGGCAAACCGCTATAATGACAGATGGCAAAAATTGACTTTGATTTTATATTTTACTCTAATCTTTAAATGAATCCAACAAGCAAATAAAGAACAAATCTCTTAATGACAGAAAATACAAATATCTTCACTTAAGTGTACACATGTGTACAAACGACTGGGGACAGACGGCTAAAGTTTGCCATTTGACGGTTGCCGTTTGCCATAAACATCAATCTTAAGGTCTCTATTATAATCTCAAGTACCTCACACTGACTTGATCTGATAGGAGGTTGACTACTACTTCCCTCAGAAGAGGAACCCACAGATATGGAGCGAGTAAAGCACCTACATAAAGAGAAACATTATTAGAGCAAAATTCTATATGAAATGTATGCTTCCAGAAATTATCTCTACCCCACCATTGCTAAAACATTACCTCTCTTGCGCCCCCTCCCTGCCCCTTTCCCACTGCAAATTCCAATTTTCCTCCATACAAACTCAGCAATTTTGTTCTTTCTAGTGTCCCAAGGGAAAAGAAACCAAGAAGTTAGCTATACTAGGAATAACCTGCCTTAATTTGTATACACAGGGCCCAAGCTATTTGTAGCGACATATTGTTAGTAATCTGGTAGTTAGAGTAGATATCTTACATGACCAGCGAACACTCCCTTTGCAAATTTATATCTGAGGATCACCAGATAATGATGATGATTGTTTTATTGTTTTCTTCTGTTGTATTGTTTTATTTGTAATATAATTTTATCTGATCATTACTGAACAAATAGATTCCATTTTTCCGTGCATCTGTACTCTAATCGATGCACAGATGATGTCAAAATGTGGTGAGAACAAAAACGTACGGCACGAGACGAAGTCGAGTGGCGTGACTGTTGTTCTCACCATATTTTGACGTCTTCTGTGCAGTGATTAGAGTACAGACGCACGGAAAAATGGAATCTATCTGTTTTATATAATATTTATCGAAACATTCCAGCCAATCAGAGCGCGCGTAAGATTCGATGACGCCATCTGTGTGTGTGTACTCTAATCACACATGGTTGTTCGACCAATCAGAGCGCGCGTAATATGCCAATTATTATATAATTGTCATTTAATTAATAATTAAAATAATTAATTAATTAAGGATTCTTAAAAAAGTTTGTATTTGTATTTATTATTTTGCACATATTTTGTACTTGTATGTATTACCTTTTAGCACAAGCTTGATCACCGTCTGATGTTGAAATGTTATCACTGCCTATTGGATCATGCTCATCACAACGATAGGCCTTTAGAATTAAACACAGTTTAGTGAAACCACCACCATTCATCACACATGAGAACAGTACACACAATTAGATTGAGTATAAGCTGCAAAATTTGATTACCTGAGTACAAAATAGTACTGTAGGACCATGATATTCACAAAAATGACACAATGCAATAATTGCATTCATTGTCTGTTAAAATATGTCGAAGAAGATCCTAAATGTCCATCAAAACAAACTCCATGTTCAATGGAAGTTCTTGGAACCCAAGCCGAATATTCACAGAGAAAATCCAAACTACTTGAAGAATTCGGTCAATGGGGAAAAAGAAGTCAAACTACGTTTCAGTATTGCTGTTTTAAAGTCTATTTCAAGGAAAATGCAAGGTTTTTGGACAAACGTCTTATAAGCTGACTAATCATCTGCACCCCAACATGATAGTCATATGACTGTTGCGTGACAAGTCACGCATGAGTCACTAGTGCCAGTCCCCATTGAAAGTACACAGGAAGTCCAGAAGTTTTCGCAATATTGGACGGTTTGCACCTCTATCACTTGATACACTCTGGAAGTTGATTTATTTACTAATTCGTTAAATAGAAGTACAATACATGCAAAGTAAGGCCAATCATGCAATGCGCGCTTCAAATATCTGCTTTTTTTATTTTTATTTTTTTTTGTTTCTTTCCTTCTTTTTTTATTTTTCGATTCTATAGATGAGCGCAACCCAGCTAATTGCCTCTACACTTATCAGCATCTAATGTACCCACTATTCTTATGAGTGCTATATGCATTTACAATGAATAGAATGAGGTTAATCTATTTTGATTTTAATTCCTAAAACTGCTATAAGTTTTCAGTCCGTATGGAATATGGTCAGCGGATGTTGTTTGGAATGATCACGTGACCATAACACTTCAGTTTGATTTGTCTGCGAACTCTAAGACTCCAGCCACTAACAAAAGTATTCGGGCCCAGAATAAACCCAGTCTTGGAATCACCCACAGTAAATTGACCAATCACAATGAACTTCTTACGGAGTGGAAGCCTTGGGCATGCGCAGTCCTTGGATGGTGCGCGCGGAAGGAGCTGGTAAGGAATACTGAGAATAATTCTCCCCTCAGGGATGGTGTGAGTAGTGTTTTTGAAGACGTGTTGGACGTCTATGACGTAGCGAAGCATTCTTTTTAGGCGATCACTTGGCAGTCTGGAGATCACCTTGGTCATGATTGCTGAAAAGATTTCAAGGCAAAGAAGACTTAAACACAATTATTTCATTGTAATTTTATGATTTTTAACAGAAGTATCTGAAATAAACATTCGTTTGTTAGTGTTTTTATCTCTTTCCAGCAAAGCAACTTTTGTGACTGGTTTCGCAAGCCGCCCTGCCTATTCGAGTGGCATACCGTGGAATATCCCACAAGTCACTTGTATTTTCTAGTATACGCACGAGCATTTGGGCGTTAATCATAACTATTACAATTTCCTCAAATCTGATTGGTTGAAAGACTGCTCTATTTTCCACTATAATCAAACTGTAGGTTGTAATTGGATAGTGTAATTGGACAGTTGGCTGTAATTGGACACTTGTAATTGGACAGTTGTAATCGGACAGTTGCCAAAGCCAATCAGATTACGCATTTTGAGCGCGCCTGTCACGTAACCACTAGGCCATTAAGCGCGCGCTCAAGAGATTTTTCACTATTTCTTCTCGCTTTTTCAACAAAATTTGGTCAGTTTAGTTGCGCTTAGCACTGATTAGCATGAAAAAGCTTTTCTCGGGAGTTGTAATAGTTATGATTAATTGGTAACAGGACTCCGTGTCGTCCAATTCTGTCTGTAATCATACTCAGAATAAACAAATTGGACTCCCGCTACGCGGTCGTCCAATTTTCTTTATCCCTCGTATGATTACAGACCGAATTGGACTCCACTCAGTCCTATTACCATCATTAACCAGTTTCCAACTGAAAAATAGCATTTTTCTACTCCTTACCTGACGTGCTTTCTTTACATGATTGATGCAGTTTGATGCGTGGACAATTCGGGCATTGGAGGCCTGAAGCTAACAAATTAAAGAAGATAACAATTAACAGAGATATTTGTGAACGGTACATAATTAAAATTCACAGCCTTCCAACTTTCATTCAATTCAAAGGAATTTCGGGAAATCAGTAAAAAATGGGGACAATGGAACTTACAATTTTGCTGGTCTGCAAAACCTTTAGCAGTTGCCACGAGCGATAGAACAGACAAAAGTTGAAGTGGAAACAACTATGCAGACTCAGCGGTGCTGCGCTTCGTGAGAGAATATTACTTAGTCTGCATATGTTGCTTTCCGCTTCTGCTTCCATCGCTCGTGAAAACCAAGCATGCATAAAACATCATTGTATTCCACCTTTTTTGATTGGTTGACATCTTTGACGACACAGATCTTTTGTAGCAAAGTTGTTTTCGTTGCCATAGCAACTACCGTACTCAAAAGGTTTACATTTTCCAGACGAAGAGTCAAAGAACCAGCGTTTTTTCATGTTGTTACAAGGACCAGGATAGGCTGGCTGCTTGCAAATTTTGACTGCTCAAAGAAAATACAAAGGCACTAATTAGTTCTCCTGTGAACTTTAAGACATGACTCATGACCGGAGCCGGTGTGCGCGCATCTTTACTAGCAGCTACAATGCACCACGTGACCAAAACGTTTCTAAAATGTTCTTTCACTCTTACATAAATGGTGCATAGATATCAATTACAAACGACAAATCATTGCTAAAATCTTAAATATGATATGACACAAGCGCAAAGCTGATGTTTTATAACGATGCACAAGTATTCACAATTTGAGATTTGCTGCAAATAATTAATGTTTGGCCATAGATAGTTGTAATTCCACATCCACCGGCTCGCGTGCAACGTCGCAGATCGAGATGAAAACAACAAGCACGCAACAACTTTGCACTCAAAGCCTTATCGTTCGTGCACAATATCTTGTAAGTCGGTTCTCAAGCAAAGCGCGCGTACTAGCGCTTAGCCTTTCTAGTTTTTAGTGTCTTTTCCCTGACTAACAAAAAAATAATTTAGTGTAGATCATTTTCCAAGGAGGATTTCAATAAATAGCTATTTTCGCACGCTATTTTCGCTGTAGGCGTTTGCTATTCAATGCTAGCTTGATGTATTTCTGCTACTACTTACCAAGACATCTTTGGCTGCATTCTTTTTTCGTCGAGAAACCGTTCCAGCCACTTGGATGACATCCACCAGCGACGAAGTACTGACATTTGTTGCTTGTTGAGTTGTAAAAGAATCCAGGAAAGAACCCTCGACACAGACTGAACGGTATTATCTGACACAATCCTCCTGAAATAGATATAATTTTAATAGTAGGCGCATTCTAGATCTGGTAAACTTACTTAGTTCAACCTCTGGTAAACTTATTCAATTCGACCTTATTTGTCGTCGGTAACTCGTAACAGCCAGTCAAGTGATAAATTTGAGGGCGTTAGTGTATTTCTGTAAAGCTGTGAAACAAGCGTTTGATGTCACTACACTTATATTAGCAGATGGCACACTCGCCAACTAGGCACACAACACTTGATCCATACTGCAGAAGAGTTTGGAAGCTACCTTAACAGAATTAACGTCTCAATGCGTGAATAGGCCAAAATTTGCTGCGTAATGGTGATGGACCGGCGTCGTGATGTGTGATTTCCCGTTAAACTAAGAGCCATGTGATGCATAATTGGCTCCCCTCTCCTACCTCGTTTGATGCTACCAAAAAAAAAAACCGCAAAAAAAAAAAAAAAAAAAGGCAAAGGCTAATGTTTTACTTCGAAATCGCGGGGAGTGATTTCCCAGTCTCCCGAGCCAGAGGCTCATGTATCAAGCGTTCAAAGGTGCGCCCTCTACCCCCTCTCTCCATCAGTGCTCCGTTTTAAGGGTATTTAAAGCTAATTAAAGCTACACGGAAAGGAAAAAAGTCGAAACAAGGATGTGAAGTCACTGGGGATGGAACTCAGGACCTCTCGCACCGAAGACCGCGCACTAACCATCTGTGCCATCCTTGCTACCCTATTGGTCCCAAGAGCAGCTGCTTCTACAGTGATTCGTTGTCTCAATACATGCAACGAGTTCTTGTTTATGCTTCGGTTTGAATTAATCAACTTTGCTTACCCGGTAAACACCGTCCACGTTTAACCATACGAATGTTTTTACCAGTACGACACGCTGTTGCTGACATGATACATAGGCTGTTGTACGACATACCATCACTACCACACACTGGTTGGTAAAATGCATGACATTCTATATCTTGACGACAGGCACACTGTCGACCAACAACCTTGTCATACACGCACTTCTCTCCAGGAGAAAGACATCGATAGTTCTCACATACACCTGATATAGCAGATGGGAATCGGAATTAATTGAGCGAATCGTTATATGTACAATAACATCTATGCAGATCAAAGGATTTATCCTTTTTGAGGAGTGAGGGAAGGGCAGAAAGGAGTAAAAAGGAATGATAAACGAAAGAAGAACGGCAAGGAAAACGCAGAAAAGACTGAGAGAACGAAAGGAACAGAAGGGAGGGAGGGAGGAAAGGAGGAAAGGAGGAAGGGAGGAAGGGAGGAAGGAAGGAAGCTAAGGAAGGAAGGAAGGAACGAAGGAAGGAAAGAAGGAAGGAACGAAGGAAGGAAAGGAACGGAATGGAAAAGAACGGAACGGAATGGAAAGGAAAGGAAAGGAAAGGAAGGAAAAGGAAAAGAAAGCAAAGAAAAGAAAGGAAAAGGAAAAGAGACAAGGAAAGGGGAAGAAAGGAAGGGGAAGAAGGAAGGGAAGAAAGGAGGGAGAAGGGTTAGGGAACAGGGAAGTAAGTAAGGAAGTTACTGATATATGGATACATGTCGCTGCTTACTTGGACAACTTGGTGGTATACCAGACCACTTTCCATCAGCTAGACATTTCAAGCTTTTGTGTCCAATCAAGGAGTAACCATCATTACAAGTAAATTCCACCGTACTTCCAATTGTAAAATTGTTACCTCTTCGTTTACCGTGTTTGGGTGGGAAGGCATCAAGTTCATCGCATGAATATACTAGAAATAAAAAGATTCAGTCATTCACAAGAGATCTAAGAATCAATGGTTTAATTCTGGAGAATGTTACTTCAAAGTATAAGAGGTAAGGCGATTAGGGAGTGCAGACTCTCGTGAGTCCGTTCTTTTGGGGTCGTCCTAAGATCCTAATAGCGATGCCCACGGAAGACTTTGTCATTCATATGCCTGCTATCCAAAATCGACTATCATTTAATCAAAGCAACTTGTAGAAAGCTGTTTGAAATGAATTGTGCATTAGCATCACAATTCGTTTGTTACTAGACCATGCACTTAAAAGCCTTATTCCCCTCTCACACCCATAACGAATTGTTATGTCTTCCTCCAATTTGGAGACAAGTGAGTTCCCGACTCGCTTTTAGTTCATAACTGATCCTAAACAAAAGAGATTATAAGCCTTAAACTTGGTGAAGGTGTGCTGCCTTACGGGCCAACACCCAAGTTTACATTAAATAGAGAGAGCCGTGCCGCCAGTTAGAGGAAATTACTAATGACTAAAATGACTTACACATATCATGATGCTATGTCTCAGCGTATTTTATTGGATAAACCATATATATACAGTGACCAATCAAAACCCTGAATCGAGGTATGAAAGTTTTGACAGTTATAGAAAATGTGCTGTATAGAGGCTTTGCACCATCACGCGATGGCAGCCATGACAGGAGGCACAACAGGGTTTTTTCCCCCAGGGAAACTGACCTCTTTCTCATGTAAACCAGATAAGGTCAGACTCTATTGTTCCTACCTCTTGTCATGGCTGCCATCACGTGATGGTGCAAAGCCTCAATACCTGTACATAACGGTGGAGTTCCTGTCCATGTTCCATTAGCAAGACATCTTCTTGTCTCTGAGCCACTCATTTTGTATGTATACTGACATGTATAAATGACTTCCATACCAGGGATGAATTCTTTTAAGTCTTCCTCTCTAGAGCTGTGGGGTGGACGACCAGGGTCTTTGCAAGTTGCTATAGTAACAAAAATACAATGGTGAGTGATGGAAGGGCATTATTACTGTTTAAATTGGACTCAGGCGATCGGTAAACACGTGACGGTCGTCCGCAAAAAAGGTCCGGGGCACGATGCAACTTTTTCTGCAATGTTTCGCAAATCACCGTGTGGACGTCTTCCCCTGCAATGTTGTTCGCAACACAGTTGCACCGTGTGTCCACCCCTACAACGTAGCGCGCAACACAGTTCAACCGTGTGTCCATCCCTACAATGTTGTTCGCAACACAGTTGCACCGTGTGTCCACCCCTACAATGTTGCGCGCAACACAGCTGCACCGTGTGTCCACCCCTACAATGTTGCTGGCAACACAGTTGCACTGTGTGTCCACCCCTACAATGTTGCGCGCAACGTTACTGAAAAAGTTGCAGAAATAGAACCTCATCCTAAACATTATCAAGTAGAAACAGAGAACTGTTGCAACTTACCACAAAATCGAGGTGGTTCAAGAATTCGTATATCCCGGTACGTCATTATCCCTTCTTCACTGTCTTTACCATCATATCTAACAACAAAGTAGCTTCCATTGATAACGATAACAGTTGCAAACATAAAATGGCTAAGACGAGGATTCAAAGCCAAAACACGTGAGCCAACAAAGATGTCATTAGCTGATGGTATCTTATCTTCAACAATGATGTAATGTTTTGTTCCGCGTCCTAGTATAACTACATCTTCTTCTTCCTCATCTTTGTACTTCACAGTAACGATATTTTCTGCTTTTGACACTACCACACCTGGTTGGAAGTATTGGGGCTTTCGAACGAAGACGCGGGTCCCAACTTCGGCGCATTCTGTGGTTTTATATAGATCAAAAGTCAGTAAAGTTGTAGGAAAATTTCTTCAGAAGTAAGCTTAATATAAAGTTGTTTATTGCAATGTAGTGTTTCTCAACCTATGAAACACTGCGGCAAATTGTACCACGTATGTATGCCTTGTAAAACTCCAAATAAATACACACGTCAGGGAAACAATCAAAGCTTTGCTGGCGAAAGTTAAGACATAGAAGCGAAACTCAGTCCCCAAAAACGTACGTAAAACGTTTAATGATACATTTTATTACCTGCCTTTTTCACTCAGTACTTTCCTATTCACCCTAGCTTGCTCAAAATTAAGCCCAAAGATATGACAATGAAAAATTCTAAAATATTGCTTGGGATTCCTGTGATCAAGACGCGGTCGCGCGAAAGCCCGTGAAATCTCGCGCATGCGCATTCGCTTTACCGCGATGTCATTGTGTGATATATAGTTTTTGAACAGACGCAGAACTCGGGTCGACTTCCTGGCCTCATGACCATGATAACATTGATTCTCAACAGGCTCAAAGTAGTGAACCTCTCAAACGAAGTTCTCAACGTTTTGCATTTCATAGCTCAAACAGACCACAGGGCAATAATTTTGAGGAAATTCAGCTAAATTCAAGACAACAAATCACAGCGTACATCAAAGTCAATATGTTTCAATGTGTGTCAACTACCGAGGCCACATTTTGACGTCTTCTTTGATGTCGCCAGGGCATCTGTATTTTAACACATAGTCCTCGACCAATCAGACCGTACGTATAACAATTATTACATAATTATTTGAACTTACTGAAACAAATGGGTTCCGACCCAGTCCATCGCTCACTCTTTAAACAAGTTCTGATAATTGAACCAAAAAGGGTGTATCCAGCGTGACATTGGTAACGCACTCTTCCACCTTCCCTTTGATAATTGTGTTCCGTAAAGACTCGTCCATTCAAAGGAGACTTAAGCTGGGAACATCGAATTTCTACAAAACAACAGAAAACACATTAGAATAGAATAGCCAGAAGATTCGGTCTCATATATTGCAAGCTGTATGTTTGCAAGCTATTTATATGTTTTTGTTTTCCCTACATTTTGACGCCATCCGTGCATTTATTGAAGTTCAGACGCACGGAAAATCGAATCACAGTGCATAGATCAGACGCATGGAAAAATGGAATTTATTTGTTCTATATATATATATCGGGTCAAACTGTTTCAAAAACTGTTGTACGTAACATTGCAGGGGTGGACACAAGGTAAAACTGTTGTACGTAACATTGCAGGCAAGGACACACGTTAAAACTGTTGCGCGTACTTTTGCAGATAGATTTGCGTTGTGTTTCCGGCCGGGTCTTCCGTTACCTCTGCATTGTGGAGGAGTCCCATGCCATTTTCCGTCCTCACGACACGAAATCAAATTATCCTCGATCTTTTTAAATCCAGTACGGCATTCATACAATACTTTATTACCAAAGACGAATCCCATATTAGAACCATAGGCCAGTGGTACTGCGTGGTGGACTTTTGGAGGCTCACCGCACGATATGGCTAAAATAAGAGAATTAACTCGTTTTAAAATAAGGAATAAATGATGTTTTTGCATGAAAGAATAATCTATACAATCAAAAACGACAAAAACAAACAAAGAACCAACCAACCAAACAATCAACCAACCAACCAACAAAAAACAAGCAAACAAGCAAACAAGCAAACAAGCAAACAAGCAAACAAGCAAACAAGCAAACAAGCAAACAAGCAAACAAGCAAACAAGCAAACAAGCAAACAAGCAAACAAGCAAACAAGCAAACAAGCAAACAAGCAAACAAGCAAACAAGCAAACAAGCAAACAAGCAAACAAGCAAACAAGCAAACAAGCAAACAAGCAAACAAGCAAACAAGCAAACAAGCAAACAAGCAAACAAGCAAAAACAAACAAACAAAGAGGAACAGGAGCTGCAAGGTTACAGAGTAGGTTCACAGCGACATTCACTACGGCAGCTTTTATTTGCATGGTGCGATAACTATACATTCCTTAGTTTAACAGCCTGTCGAATCATGCAGCAGAACAGTAGATCAACAGAACTAATTAAGTATGCCGTGTGAATAAAATGCAACCGCCGCTCAAAAGTCGCTCGAGAGTCCAACTCTATAGTGTCAACAAAACGGCGGTATATCACGCACGGAGTATACGTACAGACTAATTGACGTTCCACTCATTTACGTTAACGCAACAAGTGTGATTTAGTAATGAGAGTTTGGTCACTGCATGCCATTTGCGACAATAATTAAGGCAAATGTTGGACCGATTCCATAATTATAAGTCATAGTTTTCGCACTGTCCAGGTTTGTATGAGCAATACTGAAAGGCAATTCAATTCAGTAGATAACCACAGGAAGCCCGGCTGAGGAGTGAACAGAGCGACTTATGAAATAAGTATAAGGCAAGCATAAGTTTCAAGATTTTTTTCATCAAAGTTGTTCTGTCTTACGTACGTTCACAGCGAGGTTGCGACTGGCTCCATGTTTGGTTGTCCCGACAGCGACGCGAAGATGGTCCGTTCAATACGTAGCCTCTATCACACGTAAAATGCACCGTGTCGAGGTAATTGAATTGTAGGCCAAGCCTTTTACCATTACGTGGAGTTCCAGGGTCACCGCAACTTTGAGCTGAAAAGTCATTAATAAATGCTCCGTTCAGTACAGCACGCAGGTAGAGACACTTCTTGAGTGCTGTCGGCAATTCTTAAGTTAATAGGCATAAGAATAAGCAGTATGATTTGCATGATATAGATGTGAAAACAAAACAAGCACATTGTCTTACTGAGTCTGCATGTATATTTCTTATGCTTATATTGCTACTGAAAATCACTTAATTAAACGATTTCGGTTTCTTTTTCTGTTTCATGTTCTTTCCTCTAATCCCTTTTAATCAATCTTTCTTTTTGAAGAAGGGATGTCTTATTTAATAAATAGACGCCATACAGGTTCCCAGAGGTTGTCATCAAAACATTTCAACCAATCAGAGCGCGTGTAAGATTCAATGACGTCATCTATGCGTGTGTATTGTAATCACACACGGTTCTCGACCAACCAGAGCGCGCGTAATATACGAATTATTATTCAAAACGTTGTAGACGCCCTTACAGGTTCCTCGAGGTCGTCTAGGATTATATTTTTAGAGACGCTCTTTTATTTTTCAATTTAGTGTTATGTTATTCTTGCATTTGATTTGATTTTAAAAAGGAAAGAATGACTGCAATGGCAATGGGAATTTTCTTCTTACCTAAGCACTTCACACGGACATCAGACCAATGACCGTCCTCTTTACATCTACTGATGAAAGGTGGTGTTCCAGCTCTGTAATACCCAGGTTGACATGCCATCATAGCAAACGACCCCACAGTTTTGTTCCTCACTATAGCATATCCATGACGCGGGGGTAGTGGATCGTTGTCACAGGTTATAACTAAAATAAAGGGTACAATTACATTTATTTATAAACATTCCTATTTCTGCGATATTCATATTTCCGCAATATTCATATTTCTGCGACATTCATATTATTACGACAAAAGGTATCCCGAGTGAACGCGTATAGAGCGTCATATTACATAAACTCACTTTTGTCGTCACAAGTTATAACTAAAACAAAGGGTACAATAACATTAATTTAGAAACATTCATTTTTAATATTACTGCGCAACAAGGTATCCCGAGTAAACGCGTATAGAAACTCACTTAAGGTGGCAAGGGTCCCTCGCCCCACTAGACCGAACCCTCTTGCTAATCCAAACATTTCTAAAAAGCCCTACTGGGCTAAAAACCGTTTCAGTACTCAAGGAAGCACATTCCAGTGACAGCCCGATATTACCCAATGCCAAGATAAACAGGAAATAGCGTCACTAAAGGTCACAGCAACAATTTCCCTCTAGAGTACCCTTAGTTTTTTGATAAAATTTCTCGTTGTTACCCCACAGGTTTTAGTATTTTTACCCTCTATCCCAAGGGTTTTTTGCGTCCTCCCCCACAGTATCTACTGTCCGTCTTACACCTATCCTATCGAAAGTGACATCCTCATACGTCTTTAGTGAATACAGATATAAGAACAGATTATAATGCGCAGTTGAATTTGCAGGTCTTTATATTAGAGGATATATGTTTAAACTACCGAAACAAAGTGATTGTATCATTGACGCTTCCGAACCAATTGACCAAGGGTAGCAACCAAGTTACTATGCATAAGATTGATCATTATAGCTCTAATTGAACCTAAACAGCTCGAATAAAGTCCAAATCCAAAAAGAATCAATAGTGCAATATGTTCGCCCATAATGAAGAATGAATCAAAACATTGATAAACATTTACCAGTAGCCCTTACTTGGCCTACCTGAAGAACGCTTTTGAAGCATTCCAGTTTTCGCACAGACCATAAAAATCATCCAAAAGATGACAAATTTTGTGTTAACCATCTTTTTGAAGAAAGCAAAGCAAGGAAAGTAAGTGTAATCCTACAAAAATGCTCAACTTAGCCAGTCAATGTTGGACCCATTCAAGGCGGTTAACCCTTTGCATCTGTAATATTCTGACCTTGTTTCAGTTTTGGCTGATCAATGATTGATATTTGGCAATAAAAGCGTTATTCTACAACTTGACAAGAAATTGAAAGTACTTGAACTCAAAACTCCGTAAACAAAAGTATAAGAACTAAAAGAAAAAATAGAGAAATAGAATTATGAAAATGATGGGCTTGTTTTGTCTTGATTTGCCAAGACTGGCAAATTCCTTCCCCAAGGTTAAAGTCACGAATCAAATTCCTGGCTGCTATTGAGCAGGAGGACAGTTAATTTCATACACGCAGCAGCTTGTCCGTTGGAATGTTGCTAATTGCTCTACTCCCTGACCTTAGTTAAGTTAGCTTTTCCTGCTTTTCATATGATATCATATTTCCTATGAATCGTGCTTAAATACGTTTTAATCCTATTCTGAGAAAAACAGGAACTTATATATCTGTCGAAACTGGAACACATAGCGACAAAGGTTGAGGGGGTTGGGGTGGGGTCGCGGTAGGGGGCGCAGCCAAGGAAAATAATAATATTCCATTTATTGTAGAAATTTCCTTGCAAAGTGTAAATTCCTGTACGTTTGTTCGGCGAAATTTCTTTGGATTGGGCTCGCATTTTGAAAGAAGGTTTCGATCTCTATTCAAATTAAAGCCATGCATTAACATTATTAAATCAAATTAAAACACTAGGCAAACTGTGTGTTACTAACCAGGGGGGATTCTAAAATTACACAAAGACGCTTCTAATATTCCTCCCACCCCTCCCTGCCTTCCTGCCTTGTCCCCCGGATATCCAGACGTCCTGCTTTGCTGAATGAAATCTGATTTCCACCGGGTATCCATCAACTGGTCGGCCCTGCAACGTAATCTAACAGGTCACTACTGAGGGTTTATGTAACTCCATTAAGATTGTACCCTGCCCTGTTGATTGCTGAGAGAAAGCTGGGAAAGAGCCAAAGCCAGTTGCAGTCCAATACTTGGAAATATAATACAGAGCTGACAGCAAGAAACGTCTCCCGATTAACTTCCTTCATGATTTGATCAATCGAAGGCTAAAGAAACCAAACGACTTAGTATACAGCTTGGAGTTAATATGCAGCTAGTATTTGTAAGTATATTGATTTAATGAGTCACGTAATTCAACATCACAAGTCACGAAGCTTACGCGAACCAGAGTTTGTGGATACGATTCGTCATTTACTCGTTCAATTCGGAACAACTAGTCCAATCGGCAAGTACAGTGTACCAGAAATCCTCAACCAAAAATTGAAGCATACCTAACAATTAATTTGCCTACAAGGGGAAATCCCGTCACATGAATGTCATTTTTGACTAAAGGAAACTATAGTATATAGCCCCAAATAACTCATAGAATGTATAATAGTTATACAATTGTTTTGAGTGGAATACCCCACGAGTCACTTAATATATTTTCCAGTATACTATTTTTGGTCATGAGAAACCATTTCTTCAAACAAGACCATTGAAAGTTACGTCCTCTTAATAAGGCTCTTGACAAATTTCCAATTAAGCTTGTGATAGGCTTAGTGTCCGCATCCCCTTAATAGAATAGTCCATTGAAACATGTTGAAAAGAGGCTCGATTTATAGAAAATATATGAAGGAAATTTGGGGACCTGGATCCGCTTTGCAGGGTGTCTGCTTAATACATAGGTCCGCTTAATAGAGATACCACAGTTGAAGAAATGATTTATATTTCGGGTAAACTCAAGTTGAAATTTCTGATCGCTTTTCTACAGACTGATAAAATAATTATTACTATTATTGAATATAATGACATGTAATTTTCAATTCTTGGTAATCGGTATTTCTTCTTTACTTTGACAGGGTCACGCATTCATCTGCATTGCGTTATCTTACATAGGTACCGTTGTATCAGCCCCAGGTATGTGGACCATGTAGTGTTCTTTTGACGCACCGTCTGATATTGTAGTAAATGGTGGAAAAGGTGCAGGATTATGGAGTAGGATTGTAGACAACGTATATGGAATGGGTTATTAGTGTGTTGGCAGTGGCTCTTGATCCCTTCCCATCAATCTCCAGTTTAACTCACGGACTGTGCATAGCTGGGCATCAACAACACCATTTTTAGCATGAACACACTTAAAACATGTTACATTTTCGACGCCACACTAGAGGTGGCACTTATGCACACGCAGTACCAGTTTAACTCACGGACGGTGCATAGCTGGGCGTCAACAACACCATTTCTAGCATGAACACACTTAAAACATGTTACATTTTCGACGCCACACTAGAGTTGGCACTTATGCACACGCAGTATTCTAGTATGTCGTTTTACTTCTGCGATCACCCGCGCAAGAGCTTTGGAGATGATCCGAATCCCGTTATATCATTGCGCGTACACAAATTTAGTGTGTGAATGTTGCGTCCGATTGATAGAGTAGATTTCGTATGACTGTGAAAACGGCAACGCACGGTCACGGCACGGTTACGGTAGGAATTTCGAATGATTTTATAGGCATTACGGCACTGACACAGCCACGGTACGGCGCGGTCCGTTTCACACTCATACGGAATAAGCTTTCTCTACATATATCTCCTAACAAAGTGTTATAAACATATTAAATATATTTTTCTTTTGGTAGTCACAAATGTTTCCAATCGAACATGCGAAAGTGTTGTACGAGATCTCGTTAAAAATCCACCGCCCAACACCAAGGTCTATCTACGCCAGCCTGTGAGAAAATATGTACATGCAAGATATCGGTGTGCTAAAGGTGCTATTATGGCTAACGGCAGAACCTCAGCCACAAGAAAGTGTAAAAACGGGAAAATTATTGGAAAGAAAGTTGAATGCAAACGTAAGTAACGTGAAATAACTGACTTCGATGACTCGACTTCTTCTCGTGGTGTACTTTTTTGTTTTCACCACATTTTGACGTCATCTGAGCATCTATCAGAGTACAGACGTACAGAAAAATGGAATCTATTTGTGTGCCTCCCCTTTTTCTTCTTCCTCTTTGTCTTCTTTGTCTTCTTCTTTTGCTATATTGTGTTCAGTGGCGTTCTAAAATTTCCTACAATTACAAATAAAACTAGCGTAAAAATGCAGAACTAAAAGATTTGCTCATCTCACAGGTATTTTTTGTGGCAAGCCTAATCCCATTCCACACACACATTTCAACGGGACAACATTTACGTATCAAAGCAAGGTCAGGTACACATGTGATAAAGGCTACAAACTTGAAGGCAGATCATGGAGAACTTGTAAACGTAATGGAAAATGGACGAAAAAGCCTAAATGCGTTGGTGAGTAACGTTAGTATTTTTTCCGTACTAATATATTGGGCTTCCTGTGGTTAAGGTCGGGGAGAAGAAAGAAGAAAGGAAAAGGGCAATCTTTTATAATTCTTTTTATCTATCCCCAAATATCTCCAGTTCAGGATTAGTAATACAGACAGCTCAACAGCAGAGATTGTATTTGACTTTCTAGGGATATCAGAAGAAAATAACCTATTATGCCCACAGGCTTTCTGGAAGAGGGGAATTAGGGTGGTAGCTCGAGTCTAGGTTTAACTCTGCATATTACCCAGAAGGCCTTTGCAAGTTTTATGGTCATCAAACGAGGCTTACCAGGTCTACTCCTCCTTTTGGTACAAAAGCTGTAGAAAAGTTCATTGAAAAGGGCTAATGCTCGGTGTAAAAACCAAAAGCCGTAATGGTAAAACATTGCGCCTAAAATGTTTTAAAAATATAGATAACATTGATGTTCAATCGATGATTGTCTGTCTACAATAGGCAAAAATAAATCACTTATTCAAACGAAATGAAGTGTTAGGATAGAACGAGACATACAATGGAAGTTTTTACACCGAGGTAAACCTAGAGAGGTTACATGGGCTTCTTTTTTGCTCGGTTTTCTCCTTGGACCGCTCACATTAATTACTTACAAACGCGCGCACCGTTCGAAGAAGACCTACAATGAACAACAGTGAGCTCATTTCGGCCAGGTCGTTCCGCGAACTCAAAGAGAAATCATTGAAAGCCATGCATAAAAAACTCTCACGATACATGTCCACTTTTGCCGTGCAATCCAGTAAAGAAAAATTCGGTCACATATTGGAGAAATTACTAGAACAAAATTTGCATACAATTTGCATGCATATTAATGCAATTTAAGAGGGGATTTTTTTCAAGTTCGAGCAGTGAACGACAAAAACTCCTGAGTTGAAGAATAGCTGTTGTACAGAATTAAAATCATTTCTGTCAGAAAGTTTAAGTTGTTTGTAAGTAGTTTTGGCCGATGAAAGTTGAATCAAAGTGTTAATCCAAAACGAAAATTTGGATCAAAAATGAGGTTTAGGCCTTCATTTGCTCATTTGCTGTATGTTTTCTTTAAATTCAGCTTGAAAAAGCTTAATCCCAACACAACATCAAGAAAAAGTCTTGTACAATTCAAAAATCTGTTTTAAACAGGTATTTTATCTTGGTACATCAGTTTTTAACCGGTAGAAAAAGGATTTGAGTGTTAATCCAGAACGAAAATTTGGATTAAAACTCACACGAAGGTCTAGTTTTTGGCGCTGTTCGCCATTATTGCTCGTCATTGAAAAAAATCTCCTCTTAATATTTAAAAAAACACCCAAAGATCACAAAAAAAGCTGAAATCTAAGCGTTAAGAACACCGAGAAAGAAAGTAGGAGGAAAAAGAAAACGAAAAAAAGAAAAAAAAGAAAAGTATTCTGACCTTCACAGGACTCGAACCTGTAACCCTCAAATCGGTACCCCCGGAATTGGAGAGAAGATTTACTAGATTTACTAGAATTACTAGATAAAAAGGGGAAAAAATTAAATTTTGGGACGATTCTCCCGAGACATTCATAGAAGCTGAGACATCGAATCGACTTACGTTACGGATGAAGATTTCGGCCCCATCCACGCTATCCCGGTGCTACATAAAACAGTTGTCTTAGCCCGAAGGCCAGGGAGGGAGACGATATCCGGACCCTAATCCATACCTTTAGATATCACCTTAGACCGCTGCGCTACCTAGACACTTAATAATTATGATGTCTAATTGGGGTAGTCTATTCGGCGAAGTTTCATTGTGATGCTAATAGGACTGTCCCAAACCCTTGGGGAAATAGGAGAACCAATCAAATTCCAGTAATCGCAAGAATGAATAAATAAACAGGGAGTAAATAGAATAAGTATTTTCAACATGGATAATTTAGTTCTTAGTTTGTTGATTCTACGTCGAGTAAGCCCATACAGTTCATCTCGACTAAAACACAATGTATATTAAAGCCCTACGGGCTCGGTCCGCTCTGTCAAGACCTCCTTATAATTATGATAATTTCCCGTAATAACTGCGCTCTTGGTTAATAATAAGTAACTATTAACTCCAAATCTTACTGGGCTACCTGTGGTAGAGCGAGCAAGTGTACAAAAGTACCCAGATGGCCTTTACTCCTCGTAGCCCAAGTGAACGCTATTGTAGTATTGAATATTATGAAAAACAAAGAATTGAAGTCGTTTGAAAGTTGACTGGGACGCATTCTAAAAATAGCCCAAATGTTGGGCAACACGTTACATTTGGTTGTCCAAGGTTTTTATAGAAGCGCGCAATCACCTTGGCTTGATTTTTAAATGGTTAAATCAATGGCGCTTTTTTGTATTTAATCTTGGGTTAGCGCAAATCCTCTTTGGCTAAACTCGGCCCTAGTGTTGCTCTACTTTCAAGGAATATTTATAGGAAACACTGTTATCGAATCACTCTCAGATGACTTGCTGTAAGCGCGCAAAGTATCCACTTTGACGTATTTTTCTTGGGGTTTTAGAACTTCGGTGTAAAATAAGCAAGTCTGTGCGTATTCGTCATGGAACGATCAACACAACAGACCCTGAGTACAAAATTGGAGCCACTCTGTTATTCACGTGCGATAATGGATATGAACTTGATGGTGACGGTGTTGCAATTGAGTGCTTGGGAAAAAAGTGGAGTTCTTATATGCTACCTTACTGCAAGCGTAAGTAATTATTCTAAAACACCAAAGCTGGCTACCATGCATGTTTATATCAGAGGACAGAGACATGGCCCGCATCAAAATGTCGAAAACTATTTTATAAAAGCAATATAAAAAATGATCGCTTATGTCTCTGTACTGTGATATAAACACTCTGGAAGATGTAGAGCACTCGAAAAGAAAGGGAAACACTCGGCTACGCCTCGTGTTCCTAATCTTGCTTTTCTCTTGCTCTACATCTTCCATCGTGTTTATATCACAGTACAGAGACATGCGCGCGCGTTTTATATTCCTTAAATAAAAATGATCGCTTATGTCTCTGGTATCTCTGTACTGTGATTTAAACACTCTGAAAGATGTAGTGCACTCGAAAAGTAAGAGAAACAATCTTGCGTTTTTGCTCTACACCTCTCATTGTGTTTATATATCACAGTACAAAGCTAGAATATGTGTGCACGTTTCGTATTACCAGAAACCGGTAAAATATAGGACGTGGAATCTTTGAACAATTTTTGATAATTTTTATCATCAAACTATTAAACTTTTCTTCCAAAATGTAAAAAATAATGGGTTATATAAGGACTTTAGATAAAACGCTCTAGCATAAAAGCGACCTGAGTGCATGATGTTATGTATCATTTGTTTTATCTTACACAGCGATTGCTTGTCCCGACCCATCAAAACACCACATAAATGGCCGGTTTAATGGCCGAAACTTTAGAGTTGGTCAAAGCGTTAAGTTTTTCTGCAATTCTGGACTCAAGTTAATTGGATCCAATAAACGCACATGTCTTCCAAACAAACTGTGGAGTGGAACCACGACGGTGTGCGACGACGGAAGTAAGTCACAGTTGGACCTATTTATGCATAGTGTTTAGAGAATTAACTCTGAGTTCCCTTATCATCTCAACATATGCAGCGTATATACGTATACGTAGGCAACGTATATATTCAACCGTACCGTTACGACTGTATTTATACATTTTAGCACTTTGTGTACGTATAAGGTCTTTTTGTAGCATGCTAACATTACAAATATACAGTCTATAATACAGGTATAAGGGGTGGTATGAGGGACGGCGGCGCGTTTTGTTTTTGTTTGTTTGTTTTAGTTTTTCTTTTCTTCTTCTTTTCTTTCTTTCTTTTCCTTTCTTCTTCCTTCTTTCTTTCTTTCTTTCTCTTTCTTTTTTTCTTTCCTTCTTTTCTTTCTTTCTTTTCTTTTTTCTTCTTTCTTTCGTTTCTTTCTTTCTTTCTTTCTTTCCTTCTTTTTTTCCTTCCTTCTTCCTTCCTTCCTTCCTTCTTTCTTTCTTTCCTTCTTTCTTTCCTTCTTTCTTTCCCTCTTTCTTTCTTTCATTTTTTTCTTTCATTTTTTCGTCTTGAAAAAGCAGGACAGATAAAAAAAGAAGTGAAGTGGAATGTTGCGTCTTATTTTCTCCCTCTGCCAAAGAGAATAGTCTCAAGACAAAGCAATTAAAATCCCTTTAAGTTTGGACACACACAATGCATCTGTTTCCGCGCAGCGTTTTGCTTTTGTTTGTTTGTTTTAGTTTTTCTTTTCTTCTTCTTTTCTTTCTTTCTTTCTTTCTTTCCTTCTTTCTTTCTTTCTTTCCTTCTTTCTTTCCTTCTTTCCTCCCTTTTTTTCTTTTTTTTCTTTCTTTTTTCTTTCTTTCTTTCTTTCTTTCCTTCTTTTTTTCCTTCCTTCTTCCTTCCTTCCTTCTTTCTTTCTTTCTTTCTATCTTTCCTTCTTTCTTTCCCTCTTTCTTTCTTTCGTTTTTTTCTTTCATTTTTTCGTCTTGAAAAAGCAGGACAGATAAAAAAGAAGTGAAGTGGAATGTTGCGTCTTATTTTCTCCCTCTGCCAAAGAGAATAGTCTCAAGACAAAGCAATTAAAATCCCTTTAAGTTTGGACACACACAATGCATCTGTTTCCGCGCAACGTGCGGTTTTACCGTTTGTCCAGTCCTGTAACAGTGCGCACAACAGTTACGTCCAACAGTTGCGCAGTAGAATCAAGTTGCAGCGTGTGTCCGTACGTCTAGTTTCGAGCACACGGAAAGTAATGCAATGTTTTTCTAAATACGTAGATTCACACTGCCCAAATCCTGGTGCGCCAATCAGTGGTAAGAGGATTGGTAATCGATACAACCTCGGCTCAATTGTCCGATTCAAATGTGACCATGGTTACGTTCTGGTCGGGTCGCCAGTGAGACAATGTTTACCGAGTAGGAAATGGAATGGAACAGAAGCGATCTGCATGGGTGCGTTGCATTGATTCAAGCTATATTTACAACTAAGAGTATGCAGGGAAGTTGATTCCCTTTCTGATAGATTAATCTGTTTTGTTATACAATTCTCAAAAGTACGCACGTGATATATTGCACTAGAACGCGAAAAATATGATACCGTATTAGGTTAGTAACATTTGAATGGCTTCCCGGTGCAAAGCCGCGCGCTAATCAAAGTCAAAAGTGGCAATAAAAACGACATCATTTGTATTAACTTTTGCATAATTGTATAATATTTATGGAACCAATCGGCCAAAACTGGTACATGTCAATCCCTAGTTCTGGCTGGAATCTGTCCTAAGAAATCGGGCCATTCTGGCTGGTTGGTTCCGCTAAATGGAAAGCACCCTAAGAAGTAGGTTATAATACGAAACCCTATTTCATGCACTCATTTTTATTGCAGAGGAATTTGAGTACATGGTTCGAGATTCTAACAACACTGCTGTCATATTGAAAAAGAACATCGACAAGATGGTGGAATACACGTGCTCTGGTCTTAACAAAACTTGTAACATGACTGACGTGGACATGAGAGCGAGGGCGATCAACCCTAAGCACGCGGGAGGTCTGGATCTAGTCTTTGTATTTGATGCCTCGAGTAGTATAAAAAAGGGCGACTTTAAACTTGGGCTACAGTTTGCTCAAAAACTGGTGGAACTGCTTGGCACTACTTGGAAGTACGTATGTAATATCTTTTATGCAAACTTTATACGTTAGATAATATATGGTTATTAACGTTTACGTACTCAGTACTGGCGATGCGTACGTAACGCATCGGTATCATTTCTTTCTTCAGGCCAGGTGTACTGTATATTTACGTAGCTGCGTTCCGTAAGGAATGGTTATTTTTCTAAGCGCATTAAGGTCAAGCGTATGTAGCTGCGTTAGGTAGCTGTGTACGTAGCTAAGTAGTAAGTCTTAAGAACAAGTCATACATACGTTGCTACATTACGTCCTGTATGGAAATTGTTTTTCATTCAGTCCAGGTGGCCCTGACATCGCGTAATTTATAGTTACTAGTATTTACGTAATAATATCAAGCGATGCGCACTATACGTAGCTGTGTTACGTAACGTAGGATTATTTCTTTGTCTTCAGACCAGGTGGTACGCACGTAGCTGCGTTAACGTATGGTACAAACCCGCATATGGAGTTTAACCTAGGTGATGCGTCCGTTGACACAGCCAAAAAAGTAATCAAGAAAATCGGGGAAATTCAACGGAGCGGCGGCGGTACGGCATCACGTCCCGCTTTAGACGTAGTTCGCAAGGTCATTGCACCATTAACTCGAGAAGAAAGTCAAAAAGTATTGTTTTTCATCACTGACGGACACTCCAATATAGGTGGAAGCCCTAAAAAGGCAGCAGCGCACCTGCGTAAGAAGGAAAACTTTGAGATTTACGCTGTTGGTGTCGGGAAGAAAGTCAAACGTAGAGAGTTAATGAGTATTGCGTCTGAACCTGAAAATGAGCACGTAATTAGTGTACGCAAGTATAAAGAACTTGTGGAGGCCGTCAAGAGAGCAGTGGACATAAAAATTGGTAAGAATAGAGCAAATTTTGTATGATTGGGAAAACGGCACGGTCACTGCACGGCACTGTTACGGCAGGAATTTCGAATGCCTTTATAGACATTACGGCAATGACACGGTCACGGTGCGGTACGGTCAGTTTCCCACTCTTACGAAAGTCGCCCTAAAGACAATTAACGTGCATTTTTAGATAACTCAAGAGCAAAGTTTTAATGTGATTGGCAAGCGTGAGTGTTAGTGAAACTTTTCAATTCTACCTACGGTGTTTTTATATTCGTTTCATCTGATAATTCAATAGAAAACGCGTTCGCGTCTTTTAGAGTAGATTTCGTATTTTCGTATTTCGTATTTCGTATTTCGTGAAAACGGCACCGTACGGTTACGGCACGGTTACGGCAGGAATTTCGAATGTTTTTTATAGACAACACGGCAGTGACACGGACACGGCGTGGTCCGTTTCACACTCATACGAAATCTGCTCTAGATCAATTCTTGAGGATTAAGCTGAGGAAAATTTTCAATTTCGAGTAATAATGGCTAAAAGTACAAAAACTAGCCCCTCGTGTAAGTTTTAATTCAAAGTTTTGTTTTATTTGGATTCACAATCTTGTTTAAAACAGCTAGTCTTTTGAATTGCGCCACTTAATCAAATAAATAATTTTACTCAAATATTCTTTTTAGATTACTCGCCATGTGGTGAGAGTCCTGCCAATTTTAGAGCAAGAATGGTTGGTGGAAATGAGGCTGGAAGAGGGACCTGGCCTTGGCAAGTTGGACTTCACAAATATGACAGCACTGGTACGTTGTTCAGGGTGAATTTATCATATTATTATGGTCGGTTTTATTGGTACTTTTTCATATACACGTTTTTTTTGAAACTAGTTGCGGACATTGTCTAGGCAACAGTTCCTGATGAACTATAAAGATAGTGTGTGTGTTTTAGTGCCTCAAACTATAAAACTTCTTGAACACTTCGCAGTTCTGCGTGATGATCCATTTCTGACAGTTGGTTAGGACTTTGTTGACTTCCTTCTTTTGGGCAAGGTCAGAAAGTTCTTTCTCTAGTGTGCTGTTGAAATCTCCCAAGAAGTTGAACACTATATTGATTTGCTTGATCTCGTAGTCGGGGTAGAGCTTGTTATTATTATTATTATTATTATTATTATTATTATTATTATTATTATTATTATTATTATTATTATTATTATTATTATTATTATTATTATTACCACCACCACCACCTACTACCCTACTACCAACTACTACCACTACTACACTACTACCACTACTACCACTACTACCACTACTACTACTACCACTACTACACTACTACCACTACTACCACTACTACCACTACTACCACTACTACCAATACTACTCCACTACTACCACTACTACTACTACTACACTACCATACTACTCTACTACCACTACTACCACTACTACCACTACTACCCACTACTACCCACTACCCTACTACTACTACTACTACTACCACTACTACCACTACTACCACTACTACCACTACTACCCTACTGACTACCACTACTACACTACTACTACTACTACTACTACACTACTACTGCTACTACCACACTACTACCACTACTACCACTACTACCACTACTACTACTACTAACCATACTACCACTACTACGGCTACTACCACTACTACCACTACTACTACTACTACCACTACTACTACTACCACCACCACCACCACCACCACCACCACCACCACTACTACTACTACTACTACTACTACTACTACTACTACTACTACTACTACTTCTTCTTCTTCTTCTTCTTCTTCTTCTTCTTCTTCTTCTTCTTCTTCTTCTTCTTCTTCTTCTTCTTCTTCTTCTTGTAGTGTGTAGTGCACGTGTGTAGTGTGTAGTGTGTGAGAGAGTACAGTGTCCCCAATTAGTGCGCTAGAAGACGTGGACACTTAAATAAACAGTTATTTGTTCTTCTTCTTGCGTCGGTGGTTCCTTTAGCTCGAAGCTGATCTCCAAGGAAGCCAACGGTGCGCTCTTTACCCTCACGAGTAAGGACTTGGAAAGAGAATGATTCTTCTGGGCATTGTGCACTGGGAAAATATATTTCTATATTTTGTTTTTTATTTATTTACTCTATAAGTTTCATGATCTGCATTTTCTTTCTTTCTTTTGTCCGTCGTTTCCTCTTTGCCTATTAATTCTCTCTCTCTCTCTCTCTCTCTCTCTCTCTCTCTCTCTCTCTCTCTCTCTCTCTCTCTCTCTCTCCCTCCCTCCCCATCAGTGCTCCGTTTTAAGGTTATTACAAGCTAACTGAAGCTACACAGAGTGAAGAGAAGTCAAAATAAGTGTGGAGGGGACTGGACGACCTTTCACCCAGAAGGCCGCGCACTTCAAAGCTGAACTATCAGTTTTACCAAACCTTTTTGTTTTTACTTCTGTAGGTAATTTAAAATTGATATGTGGGGGAGCGTTGATTGATAAGCAATGGGTTCTTACTGCAGCACACTGTTTCTATGGATACAACGTAATTACAGAGAGGCGTGGACCCTTAATCATACCGCCAGAACAGTAAGTACCGAACCCACTGTACCCCATCAATCTTTAATGCGGTCAACAACGTCTAACATTTCTTTAATTGATTTGTAATGTTATTACCAGAACATAACCCAATTGTCAGATTTTGCAAACGCGACACACTCCAAGAACAGGAGGTGAAACGAAGAAAATATCGCATTCGTTCATTGCGTGACTACCGTGACGACGTCGCAAGGTTACATCAACGGTCCTTTCGATCGAAATTTGTCAGCGGGCGCGGAGTTCCCTCTCACATTGCGTCGTGTTTTCTAAACCTACCTACTGTTGAATATTGTTGATAGCGTTTGTGCAGCAAGGGTTTAATGTTTCTCTATTGCCACTCTCTCCAGATACACCATCATAATTGGCGATTACCACTTAAAAGTTAAAGAGCCAGCTCAAGAAGAAATGCAAGCCGCTTTTATCTTCCTCCATCCAAGCTACAGAGATTCCCCTCATTTTGAGAATGACATCGCTTTGGTAAAACTCCCAAAAGACGTCAAACTTGGTGCATTTGTGCGCACAATCTGTTTACCTAATAAAGACGATAACCTGCTCCAACCAGGAAAACATGGCATTGTAGCTGGGTGGGGCGCTACTCAAGTACTTAAAATTGGACAAGATCCATCGAAGGACAGAGCTAATTCAGATATTTTACTGCATTCAGCTTTTACAATTCAAAGTAATTCCACCTGTAAAAAGTCTACTAAAGAATACTTTAACCCGAATGTAACCTTCTGTGCTGGTGATGGTAGGGGCGGTAACGACACGTGCAAAGGTGACAGTGGCGGGAGTTTTATCAGAGAAGTACCACGTGACGGTAGACATCGCTGGGTTACTACTGGATTGGTATCGTGGGGGGAGGGGTGCGGTTTGAAAGACAAATATGGTTTTTACACAAGAGTGGACGCATTCGTAGACTGGATTAAGAAAACAATGGAAGAGAATAAAAAATGAAGAATAAAGGACAGAACTATGTATAGTTAAAGGCTGCATGGTTCACACTACCGACGCAAAGATAAGCACATGCAACATACACAGACTAAGGCCCAGCTCAGACATCGTACTTTTGCCGCGTCGAATCTAATAGTTGCATTTTGTAGATGAGAAGTGCGGCTTCTGAACCAAATGAATTTGACAAATTTGATTCAAACTGAACTTTTCAATTTAATACTTTATCAAATCTTTCAAATACAATAGGTTCAGACGCCGCACTTCTCGTCTACAAAACGCAACTATTAGATTCGACACAGCAAAAGTTCGACGTCTGAACTTGGCCTAAGTAGCACAATTATCATATACACTTATTTCAAAAAACGCTGTCGCGGTTCAGAGCAACAAGCGTCAAACCAAGACCGAAATGATTGCTGGTTTTATGTCGGTAATGAATAAACCAGACCTGTTTCTATAGAACTAATTACAAAATGTGACCATTTTCACGTGCTTGTTGCTATATTGTATATTACTCAATTCTGTTGATAACGAGTCTGGTTTGAAGACATTATCAGCAACAAACCAGTATTGATTTCGGTCGTGGCTTGACGCTTGTTGCTTTGAAGTGCGACGACGTTTTTTGAAATAAGTGTATAGATATATAAATAGAAAGATATAAAATAAACAAGCACTGCTAATGAGCAGTACATTACTGAGCCTGCGTATGTTGCTTGTGCTTATGCTTATGTCACCAGTGAAAAGACAAGCACTGCTAATGAGCAGTACATTACTGAGTCTGCGTGTGTTGCCTACACCAATGCGTGCGTCACAAGTGTAAACAAGAATAAGCACTGAAATGGGGCAGACATGTTTTGAATATATCAACCACTACCGTCATAAAGATATTTTTTATAATCATATTGACAAAGCAATTTGCTTTACAAGACCAGAAGGCTGACGTCAGGTCTCTTTCCGAAACTAAAGCCTGTAGATATAAGGGAAATGCCCCTGGTAGTTTGGATAACAATATGTATCCCCAGGCCGACAGTGAGAACTCGGTTTCGTGTAAATAGGGCCTAAGGCCTGGTTTACACTAGCAACATAAGCCCAAGGAACATACGCAGTCTTATTCACTTTGGTGTGAAAAAGCACAAGCAGTGAGCTACAATCTTGCTCTAAAAGACTGAATCACTTCTCCTCACGTCCCCTCTTCCAATGCATATGTTGGCCCTTCCATATCAGCGACCTTTCACAGCGCGCTGCACAATTCTGCCATAGCTAGCAACATTGAAAGTGGGAGACGGGATAGCTGAACGTTCTTACCTCCCACTGATTCAGTTAATTTTTAGCGGGATTGTAGGTTTAAATATCTAACAGAACAACATTGTGTTCATGAACGCAATTACGCGCCGATTTTTAAACGATGCTGAAGTTTTCAGACAATAGATAAAGGTCGTTTAAGGTGAAATATCGTTGAAATAATCGACCAAGAATGCTAAAGTATCGAGACATAAGCCATCGTTTTATATTGCTCTTATAAAATATTCTTCAAAGTCTCTGTCCTCTGATATAAACACTCTAGTCAGCCAATCAGAGCATGCGGTATATTAAAAAAAAACTAGCTACTGTAGCTGCAAAGATAATGAATGAAAGGTTTTCTATGCAAATTTGGTCGTTAATACCTTTATATGAAAACATGGTTCAATGTGTAATTTATAACAATTCCTGTAAAATATTTGAAATAAAGTCATTCTTGGTTTATCAATTTTTGTGCTTCTCGCAGGATTGTGTGATTTTAAAAAAATGAAAGGGAGGAAGAGAAAGAGAGACAAAGATTTAAAAAGGCAAAGAGGAAACGACGGACAAAAGAAAGAAAGAAAATGCAGATCATGAAACTCAGAGAGTAAATAAATAAAAAACAAAATATTGAAATATATTTCCCAGTGCACAATGCCCAGAAGAATCATTCTCTTTCCAAGTCCTTACTCGTGATAATCTTTCTCGTAAAGGAATCTTGGAAGTCGTCCCATGTAAGGGAATCCGGAATCCACGAAAAATGTGATTTTGGAATCCGGAATCTAGCACTTGGAATACGGAATGTGGCCATTTGAATCCATAAGACAGATCTAGGAATCTGGAATCTTGCATTAGGATTCGCCTACATGGAGCGATGGAAGGCACTGAAAGTAACTAACATTTACATTTATTTATACCGCACAAATTCAACATGACATATTTTCAAATGCGAAAGCGCGCGAGGACATTTGGGATAAGCTTGAGCGTTCACTCGGCGGGATTTTGACCCTCCTTAGCTGAGCATGCGCTACAGAGCCCTTTCTATATTTTGTGACTGGATGACAAAACAAGACAATCATTTGAACGTTCACTCGTCGGGCTTTCGACCCTCCTTGGCTGAGCATGCGCTACAGAGACCTGTTTGTATTTTGTGACTGGATGACAAAACAAGATACTCATTTAAACGTTCACTCGGCGGGCTTTCGACCCTCCTTAGCTGAGCATGCGCTGTACAGACCTCTCTACATTATGTGACAAACGACGAAAAAATTAAAATGCTTTTCTACTTGGCTAGAACATTCAAGTAAACAGGGACTTATTAACAACGGGATGTTTATTAAGAGATTTAGAAGTTCTAATGTTACAGAACAATTAAGTAATCGTTTTACTTCCTCTTTCGATGAAACAGGGAAATTTTAGATTCATTGAATGCAACAAGTTCAAACAAGAAAAAATCCAAGTAGGCAAGGTCAAACCATATTGGCTTTTCATTCAGAGTGACTGTGGAGAAAATATTTATTTCTTTATTAGATTTTCTCTAAAATATTGTGCTCTTGTTTAAATTGATCATTTGGTGGATTATCAAGCCATTATGCTCCTTCTGAAGGTATGCTAATAATAACTTTGGGCCTAAAAAGTTTATATTGCATATTTTGGTGTATTCTGGTCTCCAACTGACGCACTCAACACACTTTAAGCTTTCCGCATCTATCTTTGTTTAGCTATATTTAAGAAGCAATAATTGATGCAAAGAACTAATTAAGTATTCCGTTCCAATAGATTCATGAAAAATATCACGGAGATGGGGAATTTCTCAGAAACTGGAATTTTCGTAGCAAAAGCGACTAATTTAAAACCGAATAACAGTAAATTGCACTGAGCACAAAAATGTAAATGCCACATAGAGCTTATTTAAGAATTTTTTTGGGATTGGGGAAGACTTTGTAAAAATAAGCTTTCAAGTACCTTGGGGTTAGGTTTAGGGATAGTATTAGGGAAGACTTTATAGCAATAAGCTTTCAAGTAACCTGGGGCTCGTAGTAGGCTTTAATGTTAGGGTAGACTTTGTAGACCCTGTACAAAGTCTTCCTTATCACTAACCCTAAATCTAATCCCAAAATACTGAAATTACATGCACTTGCAATGTAAACCTTACACACCAGGTTAAAACTCGGACAACTGAACTGTGTATCAGATAAACAGGAAATTTTGCCGTCGTAGCATAAATTCCTCAAAATGTGCCACATACCAAGACATACAAAATTATTGGTCACGTGAGATATTTCATTGACATAGTCGGATCACAGGTAAAATAAAATTCAATATTAATAAAGTTTGGTGTGTGAAAGTCAGAATGCATGGGCTGAAACTCAGCCAGATTATCAAGAACAACAAGAAGATACTGTGAGTATATTTCATTGAATTTTATTGAGCTTTAAGACAAAAAATTCTCATGTTCAAAAGTCTCCCTATATATAATCTAGTAAATCAACACATGGATAGCTAGAGCTACATGTGGTATGACCGATATTTCTATTTGTTTCTGCTTATATATTGTCCTGGCCGACATCCAGGAACCTTGACCATAACCACGGAGAGAATGTTCTTCCCGAGTTTATCGATGACCAAATGTTATCTAATTACAGCTGTGAGGTTAATACCTCAATAACTTGGGCCTAAACACGTTCTTTACGAATTTAGAAATAGATTTTAAATGCAGTCTGTCATTTGCAGTCTGCTATTTATTAAAGCAGGGGGGCGTCTCGCTTATACGTTGGGGGTACTCATGAGAAGCGTGACGACATAAACTACGGCTGTGTTGCTAGGAGACTACGGTTTGATTTGTTTATTTGACAGGCCCTTTTATTGGTTGGTTGTCTCCTGATTTGCTTTGCTCAACTGTCATCATCAGGTACATTCCTATTATATGATTCACTACGTAAGACTCTTGTAATGGCGTAAACGAACCGTCCACTTCGCAAGTCAGATCCCTACTAGGTGTAGCCCGACTTTATGTAGCTTTGCCCTCAAAACGATCGACCAGCATCTTTCGCCCCCGATATCGATCCGATAGATTTACTCTATATAAAATAAAAACTTCAATACAATGGCCACCTCTCCACAATGTTCACTTAATAATTTGAAAGCCCATCTTATTATATAGAGCAAAATACAGTGGGTTAGATAGGAATTTTTGTCGGAGGTACGCACAGCCACTGAATGTCATGGATCAAGAGAAAATGATCCTGATTCCCCAGTTAATCAATGGTTATTAAATATTTTTCCCAGTTTTCGAAGTACGCACGTGCCTATATGCATAGAGCAGATTTTGTATGGATGTAAAACGGACCACACCGTGCCGTGACCGTGTCGGTGCTGTGATGTCTATAAAAACATTCGAAATTCCTGCCATAACCGTGCCGTGACCGTGCATGTGCTGTTTTCATAGTTATGTGAAATCTACTCTAATAGTAGCTACGCCACTGTAAGAGCCGTCACCAGTATCCTTTCACCTAGAAAAGATCTTTAAAAATGGATACCTGGTAATTTATCATGATCATCACCATCATTACTGTCATCATCATCATTATCATCGCCATCATTGCCATCATCATGTATCATCATCATCATCATCATCTTTTAAAAATCGTTTGTTTTCTATAAGCACCCAGTAAAAGAGTGCGCTGTAAAAACCCTGGTCCGATCAAGCACGGCATAAAAGTCAGCAAAAAAAGATCCTATCGCGTTGGCTCCAAGCTGCTTTATCGCTGTTATCCTGGTTATGAAAAAGGGACGAATTCTACACCAACATGTATCAAGACTGGAAAATGGAACCAGAGACTACCACAATGTGTCCGTAAGTACTTTGTATCAGTCCGTCCCCCCCCCCCCCCCCCCCACCACCACACACCAAAAAAAAAAAATTTAAGTAAATGCGACTTTTGCAGATTGAGTTGCAAATGATAGCCTTGGACAGCTTATTCTAAATGGTGACCACCATTTTGATTAAGTAATGGCGAGATCTTTGAGTACAAAAGAAACTTTGTTTCAAAACAGGATTTTTGCACATTTTATTCTAAAAATGTGTTACCCATTTTTAAGTCTGGTAAGCAAGACAGTCTTATGTGGGGAAGTTGAAATAATTGGCGCAGAAACATAATTAAGGCCCGGACACACGGTGCAACTTTTCCCGAAACATTTGCTGAAACACCGCGCGCAACACGGTTGCACCGTGTGTCCACCACTGAAACATCTCGTGCAATGCATGTTGCGCGTAACAGTTCTGGACAGTTGCAGAAGTAGAACTCGATCCTACTTCTGCGGCTGTTGCGCGCAACATTTTGCAAAACATTGGAATGGATGGACACACACTGCAACATTGTGTTGCGCGCGATGTTTCAGCAAATGTTTCAAGAAATGTTGCACCGTGCATGTGTCCGGGCCTTTAGTCTTCCCGATTAGATGTTGTACGTGTGCAAGGCTAGAAGTTTTTGAGACTTAAATAAAGCTATGTTATTACTATAACTTTAGCTGTGTCATGTGGGAAGCCATCGACTGTCCGAAATGGAAACTTTACCGGTACTAGCTTTACCTACAGAAGTCGAGTGACGTACAACTGTAACTATGGCTACAAGCTAATTGGAGGTCCTCACAGACGATGCAAGAAAAACAGAAAATGGACCAAAAAGCCGTTGTGCACAAGTATGTGTTTGTTATGTTCCCATGCATGTATGCTTTCAATTGTTTACTACTCGTACCAATTTTTCGTTGGGCAGGGGTGGGGTGGGGAGGAGATGACAGACTTTCGTAACCAAGAGACTTAAAATGCCGCACAAAACTATTTTTTTAAGATATATAAAAAATACTTCCCTATTATTATTATTATTTTTTTTTTTTTCATTTTTGGCCATACAACCTTGATATTAAGTAGGAAAAAAATGACAGAAAATTGAATAATTGCACCAAACAGTTTTTGAGCTATTTTGCACTGAAGATGCGAGAATTTGACAATAATGTTCCATTGTTTTGTTCAATCTCTTGTATTTCGTCATCATCATTTGCATGTACGTTTTTGTCGCACTAATGTTATCAATAATCCCTTACCGTATACGACGTTTCATACCTATACTTCCAGAATCCCCTCCGTTAGCGTCTTTTCAGTGATAGGTTTTCAATGTTTTCTTGGAGGTATTCTCAAAGGAGTTTTAACATTTGATCAATAGAAGTTGGTAATTGGTAAAACAAACAACAAGCAAACAAAAATAATCAAAGACGACATCCAGTGTAAGACTAGAGCAGTTGTCGTGTGCATGTGAAACGGATGGCACTGTGCCTTGACGATGCCATGATGTCTCTAAGAAATTTCTGTCATAACCATGCATAGTCCAGACCCAAGCCAATTTTTACCCCGCTTCGTTTCGGTAAAACGGAGTCCAGGAGAACTTGCATGCGCATGCGTTTCATGAACCAATCAGACACTGTAAAATTTTGGTGTGACCTGGTTACAAAGCTATCATTCAATATATGGCTGCTGTTTAAGAAGGGTTAGACGAAAGGTTATCTGAATTAATTACATAAATGATTGCGACTCCCTCAACAGGGCTTTTCAGCTCAATTAATCAGCTTTATGGGACTCATTTTGAAAACAAATTCATAGAAGCAGTCAAGTATGCCTTCACTTGTACGAAGCACACGTTTTTACCCAAATCGGAACAAATCCAAGCCCTGTATGACTTGTCAAAAGGCCTTGTAACCAAGTCAAACCCAAAACTTTACGGTGTCTGATTGGTTTATAGAACGCATGCGCATTGGGGGGGGGGGGGGTTCTTCTGGACTCTGTTTTACCGAAGCGGAGCGGGGTAAAAAGAGGCCTGGGTCTGGACTAAACCATGCAGTGGCCGTGCCGTTTTCACATCCAAACGAAATCTGCTCTGAGGCGTAAGGGCTGTTACAACAAAAATGAACATGAACTAATAGGATGACTTTTATTATGGTGGTAATGCTGTTCATTTAAGTGATGACTTACAGGCGTTGATGTAGCGTTTTGACACCTTATCTAATTCTGCAGAACATAAATGCAAAATCAGAGGACGACCGTATCTCCGCGCAGGACGAGTGACTACGACAGACCCTACATACTCTCATGGATCGACCCTTGTCTTTAAATGCAACAAGGGTTTTGAGTTGGTGGGTGATGACACTATCACGTGTCTTGAGGGAAAATGGAGCAGCAGATCGCCTTCATACTGTAAAGGTTGGTACTTAGACTTTCTAAAAGTCAAGGGGAGCGTTGCGTGACGAGGCTAAACACGGCTGCGAGGGAGACTAAACGTCATGGGTACGTCTTTCAACTTTCATGAGTGAGACGAGGTCACATAGGGGCCTCTAAATTCATCGTGGCATCAAATGAGTCAAATATATCTTGCAATACGTACATAGAGAAAAGGCATTTCAAAGTGTAAGAAATAAATAATCTTTGACAGTTTCCTGGTGGAGACGCCTTTGTAGCCTCATTCCCAGTAACATGGTCACAAGTCCTTATTGCAAAGCCACCATTTTTGAAAGTTTTATATAACTGTGTAACTGTTTAAGTGTCCAATGACTTCTAGTACTTGCGCACTAATTGGGGACACTGTACTCACAACACACTACCACTACATTCTAATATTCTGTGCATACAACTCTCAACTCACTAGTTCGTTTTTCATGAGCTAGAAAGCCCCTCAAAGCAAGGGATAGAACGAACTTACAAACTCTACTCACATAAAGTGCCCCGTACGGGAATCGAACCACAGCGGTGAGCTGAGAGGGAGAAGTCTAACCACTGGAACACTCATGCTCCCCTATACTGTGAAGCCAATAACCGCGTAATATAATAGGCCTTTTGAATCAACTGGTTACATGGCACAAAATCTGTTTTTCTGGTGGGCAAAATACACACTGGGAAATCTAAAACAAAGACAACTCAAGCTGAACTGGTTAGAATCCTTTTGTTCTTGAGGCGGTTACATTCCTTCATCCACCAGAATAGCACCCTGTGATATAGATCATTTGATGCAAAAGGCCTATTTTATCCTTTCCCGGCGAAACCGTTACAAATGAATATTGTCTATAAGGTTTTATAATCGGAGTTATAGGATTCTTGTATTGTTTCCTCTGTAGCAATCGCCTGTCCAAATCCTGGTCATCCCGAGAACGGACGAAGGATAGGAAACAATTTTCGCGTGGGTGGGATTGTTCGTTTTGTTTGTCACTCAGGATTTAAAATCAAAGGATCTCGATCACGTACTTGCCTGGACACCAAACACTGGAGTGGCACTTTGGCGGTGTGCGACAATGGAGGTAAACCATTTTTGTAGGGAGATTTGGGGCCGGAACCGTACTACGCCGGGGAACCACAGGCCAAATGCTGGTCAAAAATTATAAAGAAATTACAAAGAAATGCGTCGATTCTGAATCAACATCTTTAAAATCAGACTTTTCCCTTGTCTATTATGATGTACCTTAGAGCGATATCATGTGACATGCTAAAAATAGTGCGGTATTGTTATGTTCCTTAAACACACTGCTCCTTTCATTAAGCAATGCAAAACGCGCGCGAACGTCTCTGTGTTTTGCGGTGTAAACACGATGGGAGATGTAGAGCACATGAAAAGCAAGCATAGGAATTAACACGAGGGGTAGTCGATTGTTTCTCTTGCTTTTTCAGTCTACATCTTTCAAAGTGTTTATGTAATAGTGCAGAGTAAACGATTGCTTTATATTGCTTTTATATAAGATATTTTTAATGTTTTAGTACGAGCCATGTCTCTGTCCTCATGATATAAACACGGTTCTCAACCAGTCATGATCAGTGCGCGCGTTATATTTCATCTTAGCATTATATTATTTTTGACATATCGTCTAGGATCCGATTGTCCCGTACTTGGTGCACCTGTTAGCGGATATAAGATCGGAAACCGTTACAACATCGGTTCGATCGTTCAATTCAGATGTAAACAGGGCTACGTGCTCAAAGGTTCTAGCCATAGGCTTTGCACCAACCAACGAACATGGAATGGAGCTGAAGCTAAATGTGTGGGTAAGACGTCCCTTTTGCTGTAAAATTGAAACCCATATGACTGGCGATGTGTCCCCATCCTCGGCAACGACCCAGGGGTGTTATTCTGTAGCTCGTTTCTACCTCCCAGAAAAAAATATTCCTGCATGGAACGATGTCAGTTAGAACTTGATCCGGAAGTTGGAATTTATCTCTTTTCTGATTGGTCAACCCCCAGTGGATCGACCAATCAGATGGGTTGGGTTCTTTGGAAGCGCCATATTGAATTTCGACTTACGGAACAAGTTGTAACAACGTTATAACAACGTTCCCAGAATTTTACCCCTTGGTTTCCGAGGATGTGATGTCCTGTGACACCACAGAACAAGTGGGAGGGGGAAGGGCGGAGGGGTGGGGGAGGTAGAAGAGAGAACTCGCCACGCGGGCTAGAAGTTTTTAGCTTTAAAGAAATGTTAGAAAATAAAACAAAATCCTTTGTTTTTGACAGCTGAGTTTGAACACCTTGTTCGAGATGTCAACCAAACGGCCCTTCTGCTCCGACAGGGTATTGACTCTTTGCTTGAACACACGTGCTCAGGTGGCAACTCCACGTGTAACATAACAGGAATCGACGTCAGATCAAGGGCAGTGATCGCTGATTTAAGTTCATCAAGAGGCTTAGACGTACTCTTCATATTTGATGCTTCATCCAGTGTCAGTAAGAAGGAGTTTAGACTTGGAGTGGAGTTTGCAAAGACGCTTGTTGAAGAGCTCCGTCCAACTTGGAAGTTAGTATAGTTTATCAACCGATATCTACAATCAAATAACTATTACAAGGCCAAGAGTTTGGAATCTTTTGCGATCCTTGTTGAAGAGCGAGTAATTTCACATCCTGTTACATAGCTCATGACTGTCTTGTTGTCGTTGATGATGTTACAGGACCTCTCAGGGGCGGATCAACAACAAGAAAGTCATGAGCGATCTAAAAGATGTGAAGGGAGTGCATCTCTTCAGGATGGGGTGCACCATCATATAAATTGGAAACTGCCGAGAGGATATTTTGGAAAAATATTGAGAAAGTTCAAAGTTTTCTCAGGAGAGGGTGCGCACCCCTGCGCTCTTCCCCTAAATCCGTCCTTGCCTCTGTTTGTTTTGTGAGGGTGGGGGCAATATCAAGAGGTCTTCTTTGAGCTTCTGTACTGTCTTTTCAGACCAAAAGGAACAAGAATTGCCAGCATCGTCTATGCAACCGAGGCAGAATTAGTGTTTAATTTTGGCGACGCTCTAGCAACTTCAGTTGGAGGAGTTAAGGCAATGCTAAGAAAGCTCGTCCAGTTGCGTGAAAGGCCAAGATCTGTTAAGAATATTCCCAAACGACTAAGAAAAGATGGAATCTTAAAAGGTGGAACAGCATCAGCAATGGCATTGGAAATTGCCGAAAAAGTCGTGTTTATAAAAATGAAAAGCAAACGTAAACGCACCCTGTTTTTCATCACTGATGGCATGGCAAACATTGGTGGTCCTCCAAAGAAAAAGGCAAAAGAACTAAGAAAACAATACAACGTAGATATTTATGCTATTGGAGTTGGGAAAGGAGTCAACAAAAGAGAGCTCTATAATATAGCGTCAGACAGTGAGGATAACGTCATTGTCGTCAAAAAGTACGATACTCTTGTCGAGGCTGTCCATAAATCCATTCAAATTAAATATGGTAGGTGTTTCTTTCTTTCTCTCTCTCTCTCTCTCTCTCTCTCTCTCTCTCTCTCTCTCTCTTGTTCTCAGATTCAAAATACACGAAGAGCATTGCAATAGCCGCTAGGCGGGATACTCCCCTATATAAGCTATAGATATAGATATGTACATCACAAGGTAGACTTTTAAACGTTTGGTGCCATAAATGGTATAGATTATGGTCTAAAAACGTATACACTTTTAAGACGAAAATTGCTTGTCTGTTCAAGGTAGATAAAGGTAATGGGATTCATGTAGTTCCACCGGTTGACTAAAGAAAAACAAGCGAAGGAATATATTTCGCCCGTACCGTGAGAGTGACTTTTTCTTTATCTGAATTGTTTTAATTCCTATAAGTCAGTGTGCATTTTGTGATTTGTTGACAGACTACAGTCCATGTGGGGAGCGTTCATTTGATACTCGTGCTAGAATGATAGGTGGTACTAAAGTTTTGAAGGATACTCGATGGCCGTGGCAGGTTGGAATCTTATCTTGGAAACAGAGTTTTGGACAAGGTAAGTGCAGTACAACCTATCTGATCTGGAAATCTGTTATTTCAAAAACTGTGGGGCGACCTGCACTCCTCGGAAGATTTCATCCAATTTGTGGGTCACCCGAGAATCTAAACAAAAGAAACTTTTGAAAACGGCAATGACATCAATAGATTCTTTTGATTTATCAAACCAATTAGATGAAATTTACGAGGAGATTTGATCTGAAAATTGTGCTCGAACATAAGCGAACTGGAATTTCCTTCGGATAGGCAACTTCCCCATATAGCGTTCTCAAGAAAAATTCCCTTGAGTTCCCGCGAGGATGCAGAAAAATATATAGGCCAAAATATATATACAATAGTTCAAGTTGAACTATAAACCCTAATCCCTAAACCTAAGATAAGTATGCATTGTGTCACGATTGTTCATTGTATACAAAATTATTTCGCAGATGTATTGACGCTGCATTGTGGTGGAGCTCTGCTTAAACCAGGATGGGTTCTCACAGCCGCCCATTGCTTCTACGATACTACTGTGTTGAAAAGACCACTGCCCATTGCAGGGTATTTAATTTCTAAAATTCAGTGATTAATAATAGTTCTTATATTAAGAGCAGTAATAAATTGGAAATTATTTTCGAAAACAAACAAACAAACAAACAAACAAAAACCCGACTACTTGGGACGACCTGTACTTTCTTTTCCGCTTCGGTATTGACTTTAAGACTTTAGCATCAGTAAGTGAAGGTCTTTAGTGTATAATGTAGCTGAATTTGATGAGTAATCGTGTGGAATTTTTATGGTTTTAAAACTTTAGTAATTTCTTCCCATACTAGCTAGCTTCCTTTCGGGTGAGTCGCGCTGGCTTGATATGGACAACGTTTATTGAAATAGGTGTATATTTGTTCATTTCGAACCATGGCTAAACCATTTTTCTTGCTGACCTTTGCAGGTTTACTATACGAGCAGGAAATCTCCAGCTACCAACTTTGGATAATCAGAACTCCGAAGAAGAAGTAAAACTACATAGACAAGCTTCAGATTTGTTTGTGCACGAAAACTACGACAAGAGAACCTTACAGAATGACATCGCACTTATCAAACTTAAACGTCCTTATGAGCTCAAGCCATCCATTCGTACTATTTGTTTGCCTGACAAGACCAAAGCCTTGGACAGACCCGGGGATAAAGGAATTGTAGCAGGATGGGGAAGCACAAAGCCGAGAAAACCTGGCGCGCACGATCCTCTAGAGATCTCATCAGATCTTCTGGAATCTGAATTTGAGATACAATCCAACCAAACTTGCAAAAATTCTACCAGTGATAAGCACAAAAATGATATAGATCCAAGAGTTACTTTTTGCGCGGGCGACGGACAGGGCGGAAAGGACGTGTGCCAAGGAGACAGTGGTGGAAGCTTTATGAGGGAAGTGGAGCGGAATGGAAGATTCAAATGGGTATCGATTGGATTGGTGTCGTGGGGGGAGGGGTGCGGAATGAAAAACAAGCACGGGTTCTACACGAGGATTGGACCATTTGTTGATTGGATTAAAAAGACAATTCGAGATAACTCATGATTACATTAGAAATGAAAGGTTTTCAATCTCGATGGCTTATAATCACGAGAAACTAGCAACTAGTAATGCATGCATGTTTAGTATTTTTCATTTCAAATTAAAGCAAATGTATATCATAGAGTGCTCGCTTAAACATATGAACTATAAGTAGTCACTAAATAGCGCTGAATAGCACGAAATTAAAGTCTTTGTTTTCTGTTTTTTAAATTAGTGTTGTTTAGTACTAATTAGTACTATTTGTTTCATGCATGGGTTTGGTGCCAGCACTCTAGTCAATCTCTTGTATCTTCGATTCTGTACCTTATTAAAATAATGAAAGTACGAAATGTATTCTTTTGACCAATAAAAGGTTTGACCAGTATTACATTATTTGAAAGTATTACGTTATTTGAAAGTATTACGTTTTTTGAAAGTATTACGTTTTTTTAAAAGTAATTTTAGCAAAATCAAAATAAGCAACCCCTACAAAAGATGGAAAACGACAAACAAACGATCCGTATTATAGAGAAGGTATTTTCATTGACTAATATATCAATCTCGGTTTTAATTGATTTACATTGAATTGATTTACATTGAAATCAATTTACATTACATTACATTGTCCTCATTTGAAGTGACTGATTTGCTGCCACTAACGATCTCTGTCTCATGTTCTTGGACGATCAATATGCAGCTACAAGTTGATTACAACAGCTGGTAAAAGCTAATCACCACTAAATCCATATTTAAAACGATTAAAAGCAGTCACTATTCAAATATGATGGCCCAATGGAAGATTAGCCAGGCTAAATTGGCTCCATCTTTAAATAAAGTTTATTATTACTATTATTTATTATTAAATATCTTGAGAATAGAAGCCGTCGATGAATTCCGATACTAAAATTCCGCCATTTTGTTTAATGGCTCCCAATGCAATTTTCATGCAGCGTTACCCAAAGGCTTAGATATATAGACAATAGATGATAAGGTTTATTGACAAAGCATTTATCGCACCTCACAAATGCGAACTTTAAAACATATATAAAACTAGATATAACGATAACTAACGATTATAGAATATGATTATAAGATATGACTATTAATAGACATATATAGATTGGACTATGCATGTATCTGTAAAAATATGAACATGGCAGGTATGAAACTTTTCTTGTAACGTTCTGTTCGGAATTTTGGTAGGCTCATGCGCAGATTACGTTTGTGGGCATGTTTGTGGGTATTTGCACGAGTCTTCGGTACCAAATGGTTGAGGCGAGATCCTCTTTAGTTGATCTTTGTGAAGGTCTTGTTGCAGAGCGATTGTCTTCCCTCGTCCAGAGGTGAACATTTAGCCACACTAAGGGCCTCCCCGTAGTGCATTTCAGGATATATTATACGCAGACCTCTTTTTTGTACTAGTTCAATTCTTGGGTGGTATGCCCGACCGACGCAGAACTCTAAGGATGTACAGCCGCTTGAAAGCTTTCTTTACGATAGCATCAGTGTTTTCGCCCCACTTGAGCTGATTGGTTGTGATGACACCAAGAACCTTGAATGATTGAACAGCATCAATCTGCTGACCGTCGATGCGAAGAGGCGGGGAGGTGTTTGGCTTGTCTCGAAGGAAGCTGATGGTCATCTCTTTACATTTCTTCTGGGTAATATTCCAATTCGTGACGTAGATAGATAGATTGACGGAAAGGTAAACCTTCACTCGGGCCTCCCTACGGGTAGCCCGGCCCAAGTAATTATGAAATTGTAAGAAGATTAGGGATCCGTCATTATAACCCTCAAAATGGTTCTCTAAAACTCTAAGACCGGAACCTGACGCGCCGCACATCCATATAAGCAAAGTATGCTTGATGGTGTTTTCCAACTACTATCAAAACAATCTATTATTCCTCCGCCAATGTGTGCTGGAAACTTATGAAATAAGCATATATATCACGTCACGTCAACTGGCGTGGCAATCACAACATGTTAGTCCACATCAAATCCAACCTGTCAGGGAAATACATAGACGATCAATCACATTATTTATTGATTGATTTATGATTTTTCTTTCCCTTCCCCAGGGTAACAAACATAAACCATACAGTTTACTGTAGACACTTAACTCGTTCACTCGGCTGGGAGGGTAAAATTGCGGAAACCGCTTTTGTATTACAAATAAATGTAATAAACTAAAATGAAAATTCATGAATACATAAATAAATAAATTCGACAAGAGCATCATGTGATTATGTCAAGTTTAAAAATATTTGCTTCTAAGGATAAAGACGGCAACAACAAGTAAGACACATGAATATTCATGCTGATATTAATATTAATTAGAAGGAATGCCCTTTCTGTTGCCTGCTGAGGTTTTGTAAAATACATTACTTGGGCATCACCATACACAAAATGTTTTTCGCGTGCTTTTCTTTTCTTTACCAATTATCGTAGATAATACAGAGTATTTCCATGATTATAATACCTTTTTAAAAGAATCTGGAAAACTCTCGGTATTCCGTGGCTAGAAGAAAATATTATTACCGTGCTGCTCAAACTCCACTTTCCGAGTTTTGGCAACTGGTTACAAGTTCAGTCGTAAGCTGCAGGATCGTACACAGCACAGCTAGGGACAGTTGCTCCCCTTACCAGCTGGGTATAAAAGGATACCCTATTCTCGATACCTAAATACTTCCTATAAAGGATTTAGAACTGAAAGCCCCCCTCCCCTCCCCTCCCCCTCACACACACCAAGGAATTTGCATTGGGACCACCTACCACGACGCCATAGTTGCTGTATCCTCGGAGACCCAGAGAAAAGTGAAGGGGAAGGAAAAGAAAGAGGAAAGGGGAGAGAAAATCAAGGGAAGGGAAAAGGAAGGGTAATTGTTCACTAATCCGTTATGTCATTATTCATGCCTTGGCTCTTGTTTTAACTTTTTTCCATATCTCTTCATTTTTTAACTCGGATTTCTTCTTGACGCGAAATAAATTCGAGAATAGGATGAGGAGAAGGAACCCTTTCAAAAATTTTGAAAACATAAAAAGGATAATAGCTTATCTTCATCTCAAACTCCTGCTGTTTATGAAAATATTGAACAATACGATAAAAGAGCCGCTCAGTATAATTTAAAATCGTTAAATCTACATCAGGGACCGACGTCCAAATAATAATTCCTATATTTTTGGAGCCCTCTGAACCGCTCCTTAATCTTCAATTGTTTTTATGCGATATTTTTTAGGAGGAGGTACAATTCTCAAAATTATGTCGATCCATTTTTGAAAATGCTTTTGGGCCGAAACATTGGGACGATTGATATAACTTGAAGGAATTGTTTCACTATACAAGTAATGATAAATAATCCGATGACATTTTAGGCAGGTGGCTTTTTGGAGTTCAGTAGTCCGCATTTCTAGGTGACAATCTAGGACAATTCATTATATATTTTTTGAACCAGTAAAACCGGTATAACCTGTACAAAATTGACATTGATATTTTTTTTACTACCCCTTCCAACCAGGACTACTTCCCAGCCCTAAATTTCAACTTCCTTGAGAGACCCTAAAATTTGGTTCATTTTCATGCCTAGAATTAACACTCGGCAGAAATTAAGCAGTTAATTGGTCTGCTCGCTTAGTTTGATCAAAATCTTGATGAATTTGACACTTCATTCTATATCTTAACAAATATTTTAAAATTCAACTCCCTTGAGAGGCCCTAAAATTTTATTCATTTTCATTCCTAGAACACCGAGAGGACCAAAAAATTTGGTTCATTTTCATTCCTAGAACACTGAGAGGCCCTAAAATTTGGTTCATTTAAATTTCATTCCTAGAACACTCGGCAGAAAGCAAACGGTTGGTCTGTTGACTATCTGCTGTTAAAGTGTGTTTCACGGCTTAATGAAAACCACTCTTGGGTTGGTGACAATATGTCTGTAAACGTTTCATTCATTCAACAATAATTATTCAGGTTCCTTTAACTTGTAAGTTGTCTTTCATAAAAAGCAAGAGTTCGTCACTTGAAGGAAAACGTAAACTAGAAGGGAAGGGAGGAATGAAGGAAGGAAGGAAGGAAAGAAGGAAGGAAGGAAAGAAGGAAAGAAGGAAGAAAGGAAGGAAGGAAGGAAGGAATTAAGGAAAGCCTATATTAATTTCTTTAATGGCGACGACATGCGGAAGTCGTGGAATTGTCAATAATATTACAGATGATACTCGACTTTATGAACTATTTATGGGGCATTTTATTGGCCTATTAATTCTCACGCATATTAAGTACTACAATTATATTATAAGAGATGTTTGGCAAAGTCGACAAGCAATTAACTGATCCGCACCCTCGTATGAACTTTCACCATTCATTCTTCGTTGGAATATCTTATCAAGGCTTCAGTGAAACTTTATCGCTGAATTTCAGTGTCAAGCAATGAATATTTCCAGAAACTCAAGCCTCGGAAATGAAACTTTTTCCTCGAACATTTCATCATCAGGGGGGATTATCAGGCCGTCATGGTTTAAAATTGCCATTCCAGAAAGTGCAAGAAATCCATTCTTTGTCTCGTATAGCTTGGTGCTTGTGTTGTCGATTGTTGGCAATGCATACATCATTGCTATCGTTCTTCGTAACAAGCAAATGCATTCTACAGTCAATTATCTCATCGCCAACATGGCATTGTCTGATATAGTGGGTTCCACCGTTACTATACCTGTACGTCTTTCATGGCTGGCTACCCTTTCCTATGAATGGAGAGTATCGGGGACTTTGGGGAACATCCTTTGCAAAGCTCAGGCATTTATTGGGAATGTTTGTATTGCTCTATCCATTTTTAGCAATTTGGCAATTGGACTAGATCGGTTCTTTACCGTCATCTTCCCAATAAAGCCAATTCCACGACTCCTCAAAAATCGTATAGTTCTTCCTGCAATCTGGTTTATTAACATAACAATGTTTACGATCGACTTGTTCACCTACAAACTGATCCCCAGTTCTGACGTGAACATATGCAGAAGGATGTGGCCAGCAAACGTCGACGCAAACAAAGCAAGCTACATCTTATACCTAGCATATCTCATTGCTTATTTTGTCGCACCGTTGATCATCATTACATCACTGTATCTAGCCATTGCTTGTAGCATCAAACGACAGAAACTACCCGAACATCAGTCCACGGACTTCGAAAAGAGGCGAAGAAAGCGTAACATTGGGATCATCAAGATGGCGTTCACAATCGTGGCGTGCTTTTTTGTCTGCTGGTTTCCATCTCATTGCCTCTTTTTTCTGAAGGTTTTTGTGTGGAAAACGGATATCCCAGCCACAATCAAGCCCTTTTACCAACTCTTGTTAGAATGTTTCTTCATAATATCCTACATGAGTTACTTCACCAATCCACTCATTTGTTTAATCTTCAACACCAATTATCGTAAATACCTGATGAAGACTTTCCCATTTAACCTCTTCTCGTCGAGCAACGCCTAATGGTTCTGAATGACTAGTGGGGACTGAAAACAAGACAAAGATGAGCATATTCTAGTAATGACTAAATGTACAAGAGGACAGCGAGAATAATTAATAGACAATCACTGGAAATTAAGAAACTCAGACAAAAGATCCTTTCAGGTGTTAACGAAAAGTTTAAGAAGTCAAGCGGATGAAAATAAAGACTAACGAGCCATAGGACAGTTGGAGAAGTAAACCAAAACATCAACGTCAGAGTATTTCACTGGGTCCTTATTGCAAATAAGATTTTGAAGGATGAAATTAACAGAAAGACCTGAACAGCAACTAAACAATAGACACAAACCTAAATCCTCTTACGAGTTTCTGCAATAGGAGAGAAAAGTTATTCTAATTATATAGTTACTGAACTTCGAAAACCTTAATCGGTTTTCTTTTTTCCCCTTCGTTTAACATCAATATGCTAAATTGACATTTAGAATTACGTATTAGAATGCAAAACTGATAGTGTGTATTTAGTTATAAATGACAAGTCAAAGAACGCAAAAATAAACTACTACTACATATTTAGTGCTATTAATATTGCCGAGTACAAACACTAAAAGTGTGCAATACTTTGTACTATTTGTATAGGAAATAATATGGTTACGAGTGCAATTTAGAATAAATTTGCACGAGTGAGTTTTCAAAGAGTTCAAAATTGCACGAGCCCGTAGGGCGAGTCCAATTTGTGCTCTTTGAAAACTCACGAGTCAAATTTATTCTAAATTGCACGAGTAAACCATATTATTTCCTTTTAATAATATACATGCAAAAATTCGAGCAATATTTTCAAGTTTTCTGTAGCTTTTCAGTTGAAAAATCAGGTTAGCGCGCGCCTAGTGTTCGAATGTCGTCACCAAGCGCGCGCTCAAGGGAAAAATTCAAAACTTTTCACCCGAAACTTGGGCACTTTTTGACATTTTTCTTGCATATTTTCGACAATTTTGGAAACAAATCCCGCTAAAAGTGTTTTATAAATATTTTCTTTAATGAATAAAAAGAAGAATTTGACGTTTAAGTGCATTTTGACTGTTTTCTGCCAAAAGAAATTTGCACTAAATTTCCTTTTTTTGGCACTAAATTTCCTTTTTTCTGCACTAAATTTCCTCGAAACAGCACTGCTCTTAGCCAATCAGCATCGAAAAATTTTTGCATGTATATTATTAAGTGCTAAATAGCACTAATTAAACAATAGAAAACAAAAGAATTTGTATAATTTATCACTATTTAGTACTATTTATGTTGCACACTTTTAGTGTTTGTACTCTAATAATAATAATATAATAATAATAATAATAATAATAATAATAATAATAATAATAATAATAATAATAGGAAAAAATAGCATAGGGAAAAAACAACAACAGCACAGGTGCATTCCCGCTTTGTTGCATGTAATTAGGATGAATCGAAAACAAAATAAAGATGCATAATAATAATAATAATAAGTTGCGTATAAAATTTGAAAAATGTCTCTAAATTAAAATTATATGCATTCATTTCACCTCTAACGAATAGTTTTAAGTAATCTTTCTTATCGATTTAAAATTCTTTACAGAATTTGGTAAATTATTAAAAGATTAGCTGCTGCATAAGAAAATGACCTAATTCCTGATTTAGATGTAATCTTATAATTCAAATGAATATTTCTTCTACATCCCCTAGCATAATAATTATGTATATCCGATCATTTATTGGACTCCGTTGTAATTACCATAATTATTGGTTTTTCGTGACGTTTTATAGGGACAAGACCAATGATCATTCAGGCAGGTTTAGTGTTTCAACTCACCTGTACAAACTTGATCATCGATATAGAAAAACATCCGATCTCATTAATTATTGAAGACAAGTTGTTAATATTCTTTATATTTTATTTAGAATTGTGGTATTTGCAATAGGGATATTTTGTCTTTATTATGTAGAGCAGTTCTCGTATTTCGGTTACGGCAGGAATTATTTAGCATCACAATTTTAAAAGAAATTATTTACATATAAAAGACATTACACGAGCTTTTAGATGCAAGCCATCTACAATAACCTGTACGGGCTAGCCAAGCTCTAAAGTATATCGTGAAATATAAATGTACAACACAAGCATCAGTAAAATTTTTCAAAATCTATAGATACTAAATAAATAATGTATAGAGGTATATATAGAATATAGATGTACAGTGATTAATATAGAGAAAGAAAAGAAAAGAAAATAGAAAGCTGTTAAAGAAAGGATCAAAGTAATATGTTTAGTACAAGGTTGAAAACAAGTCTTAGCTTAAGGTGTCTCGATGGAAATTCCGAGCGCATCGAGGCACTTCGATAAAACGCTTCCAAAATCTTCCTTTCGTCTTCGATTGCAATAAAAATTTTTGCTTATTGTACGTCATTTATTGAGAATCACGAACACACTAAAAATGTATGGAAATGATACGCGAATGAGACACAAAATAGCAAAAACTACACACCACTATTTTCATAAAATTATTTACGCAAAATTGAGCGCTAAGATTTTAACCGCATTCACAGAATCATGAAACGCTAACCTAATCTAGCTGGTGGATCAGTAGATCATTTATTCTCGTCAAAAACCCCCAAATATCTCCGAATATGACGAAAGTTCTCTTTTCATTTTTCTTTGAAAAAAAAGAATGAAAATAAAAGCTGAAGTTGCGGTGTATAAATTAACAAAGTATGCATGTTAGCGCCCCCCTGTCAAAAGTGTGAATTCCTTAGAGGCTAGCCAATTTGCATAGTGGCAATCCGAAAACAACAAACGATTCGAGCGGCAGCGACGTGAAGGTGCCTTACTTTAAAATTTTATTTTGCAGCAATGAAATAAGCCCAACACCCAAAATGCAGATAGGAACTCGTATTAAAGACGGAACTTCTTTATTGAGAGGTTTCGCTCGAATTGCACGGTTAAATTTTCTGTAATTTCGAAAAACGTGCATTTTGCAATTTGTGGATATTTTGGAGTATAAACCTTCACTTATACGGCCGATTACAACTTTTCTTCTATCTATCCAAAGACAATTTCACTTGGCAGGTAGTTAGAAGAAATATTGATCATTCTGTCCGTGTATTATGGCGGCGTTAAAGCTAAACTGGATAACGCAAGAAGAGTCCAAACTTCCGAGTCAGTTCAAGAGGTACAATTTCAAACATCGTAATTATCTCAGAATCCTGTACTACAATTTTTTTCCCACTGATCCACCAGCTAGATTAGGTTAGCGTTTCATGATTCTGTGAATGCGGTTAAAATCTTAGCGCTCAATTTTGCGTAAATTGCAATTTTATGAAAATAGTGGTGTGTAGTTTTTGCTATTTTGTGTCTCAAACGCGTATCATTTCCATATATTTTTAGTGTATTCGTGATTCTCAATAAATGACGTACAATAAGCAAAAATGTTTATTGCAATCGAAGACGAAAGGAAGATTTTGGAAGCGTTTTATCGAAGTGCCTCGATGCGCTCGGAATTTCGATCGAGACACCTTAACTGTACCGTTAGTGCTGGGAATAGCTAAGCTATATATAAGTACGAAGTAGACTATAATCAGCGTATCAATAAATGACGTCGAAGGCTGAATGTTGTTTGTTTGTTTGTTTGTTTGCTTGCTTGTTTGTTTGTTTGTTTGTTTGTTTGTTTGGGAGGGAACGGACAGTCTTTAATTAGCAGTACTTTCCCTTCACAGCACAAAGAGAAGTTTTAATATTCAAGATAGCCTCACTGTCTCTGTGCATGTTTTCTTCGTAGGTTGCTTCAGTTCGGGCAACTGTTAATTTTCACCGCGCAAAAAACATTGAAGATTGGGACCGGTTTCAAGTGTGTTGGAAAATTATGAAGCAGACCAGTGGGCGGTATGCCCGACCGACGCAGAACTGTAAGGATGTACAGCCGCTTGAAAGCTTTCTTTACGATATGTTTTCACCCCCCTTGAGCTGGTTGGTTGTGATGACACCAAGAACCTTGAATGATTGAACAGCATCAATCTGCTGACCGTCGATGCGAAGAGGCGGGGAGGTGTTTGGCTTGTCTCGAAGGAAGCTGATGGCCATCTCTTTACATTTCTTCTGGGTAATATTCCAATTCGTGACGTAGATAGATAGATTGACGGAAAGATAAACCTAGACTCGGGCCCCCTACGGGAAGCCCGGCCCAAGTAATTATGAAATTGTAAGAAGATTAGGGATCCGTCATTATAACAAATGGTTCTCTAAAACTCGACCGGAACCGGAACCTGACGCGTCGCACATCCATATAAGCAAAATATGCTTGATGGTGTTTTCCAATTACTATCAAAACAATTTATTATTCCTCCGCCAATACAAACATTTTCACCTACATCTTCAATTAAAGACGATATACATCCATTTTCTTTAACACTGCAATAATCCAAAATCATGCATGGAAGGAAGCCAAGTTAAAGCCATTCGTTGAAGATCTTGGAGCTGGTTTCATGTGTGCTGGAAACTTATGGAATAAACATATATATCACGTCACGTCGACTGGCGTGGCAATCACAACATGTTAGTCCACATCAAATCCAACCTGTCAGGAAAATACATAGATGATGATCAATCACATTATTTATTGATTGATTTATGATTTGTCTTTCCCTTCCCCAGGGTAACAACATAAACCATAGAGTTTGCTGTAGACACTTAACTCGTTCACTCGGCTGGGAGGGTAAAATTGCGCTTTTGTATTACAAATAAATGATAATAAACTAAAATAAAAATGCATGAATAAGTACATAGATAAATAAATCCGCCAAGAGCAAAATACATTACTTGGGCATCACCATACACAAAATGTTAATATGAATGTTAAATTTTGAAATGATAATACACAGTATTTCTATGATTCTATCGAATAAAGAGTCGAGAAAGGGCTAGTCACATGACTTGTGATGAAGCTTCAATAGTGGGAGGTCTGGGAGGGAATGGGAAGCACAGGTGATTGAACAGAATCATGGTATTTTGAATAGAAAACTTCCTGTATGGAACAAATTTTTTTGCGGATGATCACGGCTCTGGGATGGTCATTTTGTTTTTCTTAATTTCTAAGTTTCTCTTTTTTAGACAGATCGTGACTACAATCGAACATACACTTTAGGACCACCTACCACGACCCCACTGTTGCTGCATCCCAGGAGATCCCGAGAAAAGTGTAGGGGAAGGAAAAGGAGGAGGAAAGGCGAGAGAAAATTAAGGGAAGGGAAAAGGAAGGGTAGATGTTCACTAATCCCTTGTCGATGATGCCTTGGGACCTTGAGGATGTCCTAGGTAGTGGTAATACGGTGCAAAATGGTTGACACACTTGTGAAAATCGGGACCAAAATTTCAAATCTTGATTCTTGAATTGCACAGCTGTTCCCTCACCTTGTCAATGGTTTTGTTTGTTGTTGTTGTTGTTTTCAAGTAAGGTCTTTCTTTATGACACTGTCCCCGTTTTCGCCCGCCCAATAGCCTAGAACGACCAAAGTCAGCAAAATAGTCACCAGTCACGTCATGTCACGGGAATATATTTTTTTCCTTCGTAACCGCCGATGTGACGTAAACGAATTAACATGACTGTCACACAGCAAAAGCTAACCAAAACGTGACAAAAATAATAGACAAAAGAGCATTTTCATAACAATTTTTTTCCACAAATACTGAGACATCTAGTCATGATGATGATCTCTTTTAAATAAATTAAGCTGGATCGATTTTTCAGCAATAATTTTTACTTTCTGTTCTGTACTGGGAAACCGTTTCTTTGAACAGAAGAAAATTTTGCCAGTTTATTTACCATCACGAAAGTAATTAAGTAAACGGAAGAAAACCCTACAATTATGTAATTATGTTGGATTATGAGAAAGATATTGCATCTTTTATTGGAATTAAAAATACCAGTCCGTCAGCGTGGAAATTATGGTTCATTACCTGTTTCTTAAAAAAAAACAAGGAAAACCCATCAAGATATGGAATAGTTAAAAATGTTAAAAATACATTGACAACAATATACCAAGGAAGTCCTGTACATTTCCGGTGGATTCATACGATTTCCCGCCATAAAAATAACATTGCACGTGCAATAACAAGACTGTCTAATTCGAATTCTAGCCCGCTGAAGATGCAGTACGTGTGGCAAATGCGAAGCTAGTGCAACGTGCCACGTGTCAGAATATTTTTCACTAGCCCAGCATATTCTAATCTAAGCAAATAGGATATTTTAAGTTGGTTTACACAACTGAAGCCACAGGCCGGAATTTCACACCGAACAACATGAAATGAATACAATTTTAATTATCGATCAGTCTCATTTCTCTGTTCTTGAAATTTGGGATTTATTTACAATGGTTTGAACATATGTTAAATAAACAAACCATTGTAAATAAATTCACTCACAATGTCGCAATAACTGTGCTAATTACCTACCTTCATTCGATTGGTAGACAATTTTCAGTTCGCCAGTCCGGAAGTGCATTACTTGATATTTCAAGCCGCTGATTTTTATACATGGCTCATGGAATGATAAACGTAGAATTTCCCAGCTTCTTAGCTCAACAAACAATCAAATTTATGTATAAATCAGGAAATGTTTATCGTTTTCCCGTTTAAAACATTGGTTGTCTTCCCAACGATGCCCGGTTGATCGGTGACCTCCAGGGGTGTTGATATAATTTGGAAGTACGTCGACCTGAGGTAAATAAAAGTGGTTTCCTATTACTGATCCGAGGGAAGATTAGGTTGCTTTCAATGTCTTTTAGGTACGCCTCGAGAGTTAAAAGATTGTAAGATATTTCATAGTAAAGTGACAAGTGAGAATTGTGGTACTTGGTCGAGCTGTGTTGGTACTGAATATTCAATCGGGTGACGGTTGTCTGTGATAAGAGTTGAGTTACACAGCTTTCATTGGTTACCTAGTATTTTATCATTTGGAGTTGACACGAAGTTGAAAGACACTCTTGTAGCAAGCTGATCAGGAAAGGAAGCCATGCTGCCCATCTACTGCGTCATTTTGCTCTTTTTTATTCAAGAGCCTGTAGCTGACGGTGAAAAGACAAAAGGTATGTAAACCGCGTTATCGTTGTCGGCTATACGTCTACACGAGGCTCAAATGTGCTGTCCGTAGTGCATGCAATGGAAAGGCGAGCGCAGCGGTGTTTACTAGAAAACACACGAAATATCTCTTGAAAGAAACCATAAATTTATCTCCCACCGCTTGTCGATGCAGTCTGATAACCGCCGGCAAATAACCTTTTCTGGAAATCATTTCGCATTTCTTCTAAGGGTCTTTTATTTGTTTTCTTTCACTGTGGAGAGAAGCCTAGCACAAGGAGAATTTCGAGTACAGCTTAGATGTAATTTAAACCTTTCAAAAGCATCACCGCACTTCTAAATCCAGAACACGAGACGAAGATTCAGAATTCAAGAGATTTTAACTCAAAACTCGACATCCAAGTCATGAGCGATGGCCACACAACAAGATCCTTCTAATCTTTAGAGCGTTATGTACGTCAATGACAACCAGCTCATGCATCGAGGGATTGCACGAATTTGCTCTTTATATACATACGTAGCGGATGTTTGGAAAACATTCTTGTCAAATCCTTAGTTTTTAAGGATTGTAAGGATACTACAGACACTCGAGAACTGGGCTTGTAATAGGCTCTCAATGTGCAATATTGGCTGAAGGATCAAATTAGATGGGATGCAGCAGAGCTATAACGTGTTCGTAACATCTTTATCAAGTGGTCATACGCGTGTAGCGCTTAGATCGCTCAGATAAGGAAATACTTCTTGAGTGATACAGAATAAAAAGGCTTTTATTTGTCGACCTTTCGTCGATACACTAATGTATGAGCTTGCTTCTCCGAAAAAAATCTGTTTTTGTTAAAATCGTTACTTTAATTCCAACTCTGATTGGCACTCTTGAGAAAACCGCAAATCAAAAATCTACTTATTTTAACGGTTAACTGGACGTGTTGCTTGCAACCGCATTCGTCTTTAGGTTAATAATTGAATCCAATGACAGACATGTGTAAATTCAAACATCACCTCGAACTTAAAATCCCTAAATTTATGATCATAAATTTTAATTGGAAATATTTGATTTTATTTCGCAATTTTTTTATTGTTCTGGCTTGACACATCTATATTTTTCTTCCCACTTACCCTGGAAACCATTGTTATTAGGGGTTTTCTTGTTGAAATTTTAAGCTATGTTTGGATAACTGCAGACTAACACTAATTGGGAGAATTTTTGAGCGAAAATTAACTCGATTGATTTTGGTGGTAAAATTGGATGCGATACACTTTAGCTTTTTGTATTTCTCACTATTACTCTATCCCTTTTTAAGAGAAATAAAAAGATATCATTAACTTGTTTTGCCAAAACCCCTGAACACATGAATGATTTATAAGTTGCCCGAAAATGCTTATAAACCCTTCTTTTTTTTACCCTTTGGATTTGAAGATCTGACTCTAGCTTCTTTATTGTTTATATTCACAAAAATTTTGGCTTACAAGATGGCCTTTCTCTGAAAAAAGGAAGCAAAATAAGTAGTAATGAGATATTTACATTGAATATTCTCAATAATTTTGACCTAATTATATTCTGTAATAATCTTTTCTCACTTTAAGAAGTGCTAGTTTTATAATCCACTAAGCATGAGCCAGAAAAAAATGTACTGATTTCCTATAATATTTTCTAAAGTTTTCCTCTAATTTCCAAAATTTTGTGTTCAATCACCTTCGATCGGGTGAAACTTCAAATGCACTTTGTTCTGACTATGACTTTTTTGTTTGTGTTCCAGTTTTAAGTGTTTCAACAAGTGACCTCATTAAAACTGTAAACGGCGGGCAATTATGAAAAAAGGTTTTAACGAAAGCTTTCGGCCTTTTTGAACACTATAATCCACTTTTTGTGACAAATTATCGTAATATATACATATTTACTAGGAGATATATATTGCACTATTAATACTGATACAACCAATTACTGAGTGTCTGGAACATCTCTGTGGCAAAACAGGTGAAGTGGTTGATACTTAAGTGGATGGTGAGTTCACAAGGCAAAGGTGGTGTTAAGTGATCACAAGGCAGAGGTAGTGGTGTTGTCGTAGAAATAATTAGTGCACTTCTTGATTATATTCCATGACGGAAATGGACTCCACCTCCAACGTATATCCTCTCTTCTTCCCTGTTTTTATACAGGTAAGATGGACTTCCAAAGATGGACTCCCCAAAACAGACTCTCCTGTAAATCTAGGGTCGATTCCAAAGAAATGGTGTCAAGTACGTCCAACGCAAATCCTCTCATTTTCCCTCGTTACACAGTTAAGATGGACTCCCGGAAATGGAATCTCCTTTTCGCGGCGTTGAAAAGTTAAGGTGGCCTTCCGGGAACTCATCATGACTCAGAGAAAATCATTTTGTGTTTATCGCTTTTCTGCCTAACAAACCTGAGTTGCAATATGCGATTACTATCAAAAAGTCCATTCTTTCCTACAACATCTACTTTGATCTTGTGAAGGGTCCCAAAGCTAAGATTGTTCTTAGCCGACGAAAGACAAGCTCTCTTTTCCGAAAAACAGTGACTTGACTGAAAGGGTAGTCTATCCCCCTTGATAATCTTACAGCTTTACTGTACTGTAAGTGGATAAGCCTCTTTGACGAAAAAATTCCATGCATTCCTTTATTTTTCACACGCTGATTAAGAAAGAAAGTTGTAATACAAGATTTCTTTGAAAGATATGCGATCTGGCATGACTTACCAACATGCAAGCGTTGCCGGTGGTTCGAGGAAATCAAAGTAGTTGCTGTGGGTTTGGCACTGCAGAGCCAACACCGTTTCAAAAAGGCGATGCGAGAAAAGTGCCTTAATTTATACATCTGGAATGAGACCTCCAATTAACAAATGTACGCGTAAAACTCAGTGAACTACAAAAGGAAAATCAGCCACATCAACCAAATCATTTTGCCCAGTGTGCGTACAATGAACGGCATGGAATTCAAAATCATGCATGTAAATCAACTCAAAGACCTCCTAGATCACACAGGACATCAAGGCTGCATTCATTGATATATTAATGATTCGAAGCAAAACGGTTTTTAATTCATCCCTTTCTTCCGTCGACAATAACATGAATGGCCACGCCTTATCTACAAAGGTGAATCAAGATTCATCTTACACCCGACGACATATCGGTTACAACAAGGACTTCAACTTTGGAAATTCAACCTCGTTGTTGAAGTAGCTACAAGTATTGTTTTGACAATGCAGTTTCCTTACAATGACGGCAGTAGTAGACCCCCTGACAACTACTATACCTCGTTACAATGCATGGCAACCTTTCTACAAAGCCACAACTTAATTTGTCGCGACCACCCGGAGATGCCAATCTATTTGAAACGTGTCTGTGACATTCCTTGTGATGGTCCTATCGTTTCATCTCCATGTGCTTGGTCGTTGTGGGGAGGTCCAACTGTATTTATGCAGGTTGCAGTTGCAAAGATGTCCCGAGTATTGCCAGCCATAATTGTCGGTGTCTATAAAAGCCGCTTTTGGTCACAAACCTTTTGAAGTGCACAGATAAGTAGATTTATTTTGACTCAAAAAATATTTTCATTTAGGGTATCCTAAACAACGGGTTTCCTTTACGTTGGTAGTATAAACAGTCGCTCAGAATTTGTTAAACTTGTTTTTAAGCAGACGTTTCTATTGTCTGTGATAAAAATAATCTGTCTTTTTAAAGAAATGGATGCCGGTTGGTTCTTATGACGAATTCTTAAACAAACTCATAGATTGTTAAGCCATTGTTCTACGTCCAGATATTGGGTATCACGAAAAAAGTGTCAGCTATTTGGTCCAAAAAGCAAATTTTAGTTTTCTTTGTGCCATTTTGAAGTTTGTCAAAAATTGAGTGGATCGAAAAAAAGAAGAAAAACAAACTATATGCTAAAGTGATTTTGTGTAGAGTTTCTGTGCACACTGGGGGGTGGGGGGTGGGTGTTTTTGGGGTGCTGCCGCACATATGGAACTCAATCTGATCATGACAAAAAGCCGGGCGAGGAGCCGTTTAGAAAGTCATCGACATTTGTAAAGATTGTAAGTTTTTTTGTCTTAACCAACTCTTTGAGGTGGAGCCTCCTCTTGGACGACCCAGCTAATAGTGAGTCATTTCTATATAAAACTGACACTAAGACTGACACTAAGATAGATAATTAATACTGGTCCTGAGACAATCTCCTGGGTTCATTTCATACTCCAGCGAGAAAAGCGCCACATTCAATTGCACGCACAGATGTCCATATTTACGTGCCACGGTCTTGTTGTTCTTTCAATACCCTTTCGTGTGTGACATGACCTTCATGTGTTGATAATTTGTCGTTCTTCCTCTGTCCTGCTCAAATCTCTCTAATTGGATCTACCTGTCAGTACTACTTTAACACCCAAATTTCCAATTTATTTTTTCATTCACCTTATTAATTAAATGTACTTTCGGAACTACATGGTCATCTGTTAAAGCAAATAATATGTAAAGGGTTCTTGAACCACGTGGATTAAGCTACCCTCTCTTCGTTCGTGACCTTCGACTTGAATCACGCGAGAAACTGGTCGGCTACCTTTCTAGTATTTACACATCAAACGTTGCCGAAAGGATTCAACAAATTAGGGGGTTGATTTCAGATGGCGGTGATCTGAATGAATCTTTGTGAACATGGCCTTTTATTCCATCAGAACACTCACAGGATAATGGCTTCTTGTTCGTCAGGAAACCCTTCATCACTTCATGAACGTACCACTCAAACCATTTATTTGAATAGCTTTCTATATCATTTTGAGGAATAAATGCTGGTTCTGTTCTGAAAAAGGGCGTTAGCACTGTTTATGGAATTTCAAAAATCTTCAACGATGAGGAGTCTTTCGACATTTGACTAAGAATTCACTAGAGACTTGACCCATTCTCAATAAAACATCGGGACCAACGAGCCATGTATATTATAATTGCTTAATTGCTTAATGTCCATGCTCATCATTAAAAGCACAGGTGAATATAAAGTGCTTTGTTTTTCATTTAGATTTCTTGATAAGAGAATGAAACTGAAACTGACGAGATTAAATTATAGTACGAGATAAAGCTCAAAGCTAGCTGTTTGCCAATCTGACAGCATGAAAGTCCGCACATATTGAACCAATATTGGACCAACCTTGTAGGGATTAATTGACGCATAAGACAATGTCACAAAGCTAAATATAGCTGCTATGATACTGTACCATGTCATGATTCGGCATTAGAACGTCCAACACAAATTGCACTATACCATTTATTTCATCATTACTCGGTAATTAGGGCCTTGCCTTGCGCGTCATAATTCCATGCGTCGCGGCTAGCTTTTACTTAGTGAACAAAAAGTTATATTTTTTTCAATTGCGTGTTCACGTGAGATAACCGACCAGCCTGGTCCACAACTGTAGAAGATTCCCAGGTCCTGACCTTTCCTCAGGCAATGCCGCATGCCGTGATCACATCAATTATGTGGGCAGTTTTGTCGACAAATCCCATGTTGATTATTCTTTTAGTTTACGCAGACGCCGCGCGTCGGGAGTATGTTTGTACCACTTAACATGGTCAGTTCTCTGCCAAATCATAACATTATTTCCATAAGAAACCAAATTGTTGCCTCGATGAGAGGCTGGAGGAACAATTGTTTGTAAGCCTCGTATTGATGTTCATTTACATCTCTATCATTTTCCATCAAAACTATACAAGGTAGTCAAGCACCCTTTTACAAGGTCACTTTTGAATTAAATTACAAAACTTTTCCCAACTAAAATCATTACTTTTTCTATCACTAACTGGCTGAATGGGCAAATTATCTACGAACTATATGTCTGTCTCATGGTCATTATCTCTAAATTGTATTAATTTTTATACCAATAAATCTGTCATCTGTAATCTTGTAATGGAAATGTTTCGGCATTAATATAGTTAACTATCTTTAACAGAGAAATACTTTCGACGCCGAGTAACAGCCGCGTCCATTTACAAAGATTTTTTTTCTAAGGACACGGCTATAAGGAGATGCAGTAAAATCAATCAAAACAAAACTTTTAATCGGACATCTCTCTCAGTCGTAAATCGTGTCCAAAACCTTTCTAAGGCGCGAAGCAAGAGCTCGTCCCAGGTGCCCATCATAGAAGGAGTAATCTGTACAAGGTTGCCACCTCAAAGTGGACAGCAAGACCCTGCCCAAGGGTGCACGCCTTAAATAGAGATCATTTTAACCATGATTGAGTAGGAAGCAACCATAGTCTAAGCCCGATTTACACGACAACCTTTTTATGTCACGGCACCCCTAAATCTTGTCACGCGGTCCGATTATTTTGTGCACGGCATCCCTATCAGGCCAACAGATCTTCTGTTCACATGATGATATTTACGGGTGCCGTGTCAATAATGATGGGTCCGCGTGCTGAGAATTAGTAGCACCGTACCATAAAAGTGTTGTCGCGTAAATTGGACTTTAGTCACCAGGACAGTCATGTCCCTGATACAGGTGTCTGTTTAGAGAATGTGCAGGTTTCACATACGATGTCTAATCCAACCTCATTCTTTTGTTTTAGGATGCGGTAATCCTGGCAAACCAAAAAGAGGCTACAGAGTTGGTAATGATTTTAGTACAGGTGCAACGGTGGAATATTTTTGTAATTCAGGACTCCGTATGGTCTCGGGATCACGTCTGCGAACTTGTAATGAGCATGGAAAATGGAGTGGAACCCTACCACGGTGTCGAGGTGAGATGTTTTTTATTTATAAGAACGCTTATACGGACTATGCCATTACGTAAAGTAGTTCTTTTAGTTATTTGCAAACTTAATCTTAAGGTCAAAAATGAATGAATCAATCATTTTTTTAAATGAAATGGTCATCAGTGTTTTAAGTACAATCAAGTAGAACGACATCTTGACTGTGGGCACACCAAGATATCTAATCTTATTCAATTTTAACAATGGTTCCTCTGAAAACGATTCACGTTAACTATTGATGTAGTTGGAGAAGCCAAAATACAAGTCCAAGAAACGACGTCATTACAGAATACCAAGACATGCAGAGATCCAATTATATACATTAGTATATAAGCGCGCGCATTTGAGCGCGAATAAAGACCAAAACGAGCACAAATAGGCGAACATATACACGATTTTGAAAGCTTTGGTGCGCGAATATTCCGTATTACACGAGTTAATGCCCGCACCGCAATGTCGTTTGACAGAAAGTACATTGCGGTGCGCGCGCTTAATTATAACCGCGTAATATAGTAAAAAGCAAAGCAAAGTTGGTTGTCTTTTCTTGATGTTGGTCGTACAAAAAATACGGTATTTTCACTTGTCATTTTGCATTTTGACTCGCCTTACGGGCTCGACAAAATTCTAAAACAATTTGTTCATATTTCGACTTTATTCCAAAGTCATAATCATGTAACATACGAGCTTACAAGTCAACAGTTACTTATACTACAAAGCACGGGGAAATTGATCGGAACATCTAATAGATCTAGAGGCCTTCAAGCCTTTATTGCTGGATTAAGGTTCTTAATATAGTGACCCAACTCCCAAAGTTAGAACTGCGGTCAATAGGCACTAACAGGTCACGTGACCCTATCTCCTATAAATCAAGTGGCACCTTCAAAATGAATGCCTGAAATAGAAAGAGCACCTCGATATTAGTAAAAGTGCAAAGTTTCAGCTAATATGAGGTAATACAGGAGAAATGACAAATTTAAGATTGGATATTTTCTTAAGATTCGTTTGTAAAAACACGTTGGATGGCAAGCTTGTGATTCATTTTGATGCTGCTGCTTGATTTAGGGGAGATAGGGTCACGTGACCTGTTAGTGCATATGACCTATTGCCAGTGATCTTAGTTTTCAAACACGACGCTATAAATGTGTTGTCGAAAGTTAACACAATCTCCATGATGTCGAAAATGACAATCCATGGCAATCGGTGTAGGCTATCTTAAAAGCAGAGCAATTGAAAAGATGTTTAAAAATAGGTTGTTGGACTTAGTAGCATGTTCACGAAGCCTGAATGACAAAGGTCTTTCAATTTACCTATAAAATAACTTGCTCCGGTTGCACACAATTTTTACATTGGTAAAACTAAATTTACACGTACACACATCCAGTCATACATACTTTATTATCTTTCCTTAAAAAGGCTTTTCAAAGATAATTACAACGTGCTTTGTAAGCTTAGTATAAATAACTGCTGACTTGTAAGCTCTTATCAGTGTTAAATAATTATGACTTTGTATTAAAGTCGAAATGTTGTATTTGATTCGATCTGCGTCTTGCAAGAAACCAAACTGGTATTCTGTAATGACCTCATTTCTCGGACTTGTATTTTGGCTTCTTTATTTCAAACGGTCAGATGGTTCTGGTTTTATGATGCAGTTGATTATAGTTAATGCTTCACTGTAACCACAGCTTTTATATATACCTACGCGCAAACATTGACCCTTCAAAACATAGAAGATGACACCGAAATGAACATTGGGAAATCTGCTGATTAGATATTTTTAAAGAAGCGCATGGACGTGGACTTTTCAAACAGTGACTTAGACAAGTGGTGTCCTAAACACGATTTTATAGCTAATTCATAGATAAAACATATGAAAATCCAAAAAAAGCTCAGTTTTCCCAGCAGCCATTTCGGTCTCAGCGTCTGATGTTTGATGATTTTGAAAGGACCAGCGTTTCTGCAAATAGGTATATATTTCGTCCAAATTGAACCGGTAATTAACTCTTACATAATATTGGCGGCAACACCGACTGCTGCGTAGTGTTAGCTCACATAATTTTTACATAATAAACAACTACTGTTCCCCCCAAAAGATAGATTAAAGTGGACAAATGGCTGTAGTGTCACCAGGTAGTGAAGCGTTAGTGTTCTTTTACATTTAATTCCAGAAAAGTCGCTGAAAACTTCGGTTTTCAAATGCAATACTGGACTCCCCCGGAGTCCCCTCACGGGGCCGCTACGCAGGCTTATATAAAAGGGTGTCTGCATTTATAACTATGCATTTCGTTATGTAAACTTTCCCTCGACATTCGTTCTAATGACTTGAATCCCTTTTTCTCATGGGTACAAATGTACATGCCAGACCAGGTAAACATTTGCACAGGAAAAGATTTGAATACCTCAACAAATTATACTTATCCAGCTTATAACTTTTACAAGGCCTAGTGGGCCAAGAGGAATGCTGCATTATGAAAGAGGAACTTTTATAGTTCGCGTAAACTGGTTAGAATGACCTCAAACTGTGGCAATTCTTTCCAGATTATCTTAGCATGTTACATGCAGAGAAGCTGGCTTGATTTCACTGCCAGCTGTTCTTTTCTCGTAGGGAGAAAAGAAGGGGAATGCTGTGAGTTGACTAAAACAAGCATTCCTGCACTCCTTTTCCTTGACGTTCATAAAAAGACTTTATAGGAAGCTTTTTAGGTAAACTGCATAGCATAGTTTCAAACCCTTCACATGAATTATCCTATTGAGTATCAGTACAATTTCAGTTTTCCGTTGCTAATCTCTAAGCGTAGCCTATACTCAGTCTTGCCGTGCTCAAACTGTTAAGTAAGCTTGGCAATTCACAAAATGAAGTCAATATGTTTGAAACGCATTATTCAAGTCTGTTTCCAGTGTTAGAGAACCAGAAATTGTATTACAGGTTCCTGGGGAGGGATTGGTTGTGTAGTGCTAACTTGTGCCGGTGTTCATGTGTCAGATATCATTAGGGTACATATGATGATATGTTTTCTATGCGAGTAGAAACTGTAGCAGATGTTAGAGAACTAAGAAATCAACTGGTATTATTGTGTGAAGTGCCTCGTAGGAAGGGGGTCCTTCTTTTTTTTATTTATATATTTATTTTTTATTTCCTTAACTTAAACATTTTTGGCTCGACACTGACCCAAAGATGGCTCATCGAAGTGGTCTATGTCTAAAACTATTCACTTTACATTAGTTGTGGAGGAAAGAAAAATACATTACAATGTTTAGCAGGGGGAAGTAGTGGGTTGGTTTGCGGAGGGCTAGGAAAACTTGTTGGTGTAATTCGCATATAATTAAGTTTCTCAGTGTGAGAAATAGACTCAGTGCAGTAGATATCTCGCTGAATGGCTGTCTCCATGGAACTTGCAGTGCAAACTGGGTTAAACTGGTTTAACTTATTTACAAATAACGTAAATGAGTTGACCTTGGAAAACCTGGGGTGGAAATAAGGTGTACAGAACGAATGGCGGTAAAACCCTTATTAAGCACCCCTAAAGTAATACATTGTTTCGAAATCAACTTGTTGATTTGGTGAACGCATGAGCTTGCAATGTACGCTAAATCGCTGCCCATCGTAATATTTGTTAGATGTTTATTTGAAAATATTTCATGTTAGATGCACGTAAATTATCATTCCTACGCCATTGTCAATGACACCACATAATCATATACGTTTTATCCACCTTGTTGTGCAGTAGTCCCCTTCACAGTTCCCTGCGCCATCTTGAAAGGTAGCCACGCCTTTGCATCGAAGCGAGACGAACGGTGAGCGTGCAATGATAGATACCATTTTAAACACCACCTAGGACAATTATTCACAGGTCTCTATCATTGCAAGCTGACCGTTTGTCTCGCTTTGATGCAAAGGCATGGCTAACTTTCAAGATGGCCGGGCGCAGAGAACTGTAAAGGGGACGATTTTTTTTCACGTTCCACTCTTAACTTCAATGTACACACTTCACTCTTATTTGTTCGTGTGAAAACTTTGTGAACTTTTTTCTGCACACCAATTTATGTTTGCACGTCGCTCATACAACTTCGCTCTTGCCGCTTAGACATAAATGAGTGTGTTGAATATGACCCGCAACCCCATCAGGCTCGAGCCCGTTCCTTTGATGTACAAAGACATGCATCATCATTGTGCCATCCGCATGCCACGTGTATCAACTCTATTGGCTCCTTCCAGTGCAAGTGCAATGCTGGTTACCATGGAGACGGCAGGGAATGCTACCCCAAGGATCTTTTTGGTATGAGGGAGTTTTTGATGAAAAGTAAGTTGAAAATCCTAGCGAAGTGTTGCTGTGTTAGTTATAAGTTGTTAAACATAAGTTGTATAGATCGCACGTAGTTTAGTCAGTTGGAATGAATATGTTTGTTGTCATAGATTCTTTTGAATATTTAGGCTGTTGTGCATTTCAAGACAAGCATTTCACATACAGAAACAGAAAATGGTCTGCTTTTGTTAAAAAGCACATACTACTTTTTCACTCGTTGGCCTAAAGACACACGGTGCAATTTTGTCTACAACTCGTTCCACATTGAAAAACAAGTTGCGCGTGCAACCCTGCATCGAGTAAATCATTGCCAGACAGGTTACTGCAATCATTGCAATCAATTCAGCGTTGCACCAAGTAACACCCCCCCTGCAATGGTTCATGCAACGTGCTTCGCAGCGCCATTGCGAGACGAGTTGCAGACAAAATTGCACAAGTTTCAGACAAAATTCACTCAAATTTCTTCTGGCTGATAAATTTTCAGCTCTTTTTTGTGAGTGCTGAGGTTTCGTCTCCCACCTCTCTCTCCTTGACAAAACGACTAGGGGAGGGGATAGAAGGGTTTTGATAGAGGTTGCTTCGTGTTTAAGTCAAGTGATGACATTCCGAGTATGTTGGAACACATGACCCTTTTTATATAATTCGTTTTACATGTGGCCCTTGGTGGTAGTCATATCAAAGACTCCTTTTTTGTTGATTTGAAAGAAAATGAATTCGAGGCGCTACTCCGGTGTGCTATAATTAATTGATTAATCAATCAATTAATAAATAAATAAATTATTTATTCATTCATTCATTCATTCATTTATTCATTATTTATTTATTTATTTATATTATTTATTTATTTGTTTATTTATTTATTTATTTATTTATTTATTTATTTATTTATTTATTTATTTATTTATTTATTTATTTATTTATTTAGCGCTAGAAAAATAATATTTTTAAAATGCACTGAATCTTATTTCGTACTACAAAATCTTGCATATTGAAATACGAGGACTATCAGATCGAAGTAATCTGAAGAGATTTTATCCTCTGCAGTGTTGTGAGCAAAAGTTCATTTTTTCGTTTAATTATTCCTTTTTCGATCATTCGAAATCGTTTCTTTCGTTTTCAAAGCTGAAATGGATCTCGTCTTTCCTCGTGTCAGGTGGAATCTACTGACACAAATAAATTCTATTCAGGGTTATATTTCACCACAAATCCCTCACTTATTGCCATCACACATTTTCCCGACATCGAACTCATTCATTTAGCTGAATAGATTTCCTTGTTGTTGAGTCTAGCACACACGCGCGACTCAATCATGCGCTTAATCCCTCCTTTTCCAAACACTAAACCAGATATATAAACAGGAAAGAATTACAACTTTATGTTATGATGGTTAATCCAAAAATATGCACTCATATAGTACCCTGCTTGGTTGAAATAATAATAATTAAGGTCTCCTCTCAACGTTTATAAGCCCACCTACTTAGATTTCCATCACATGTGGTTTTGCTAATTCGTCCATTGGGTAGAGCAATAGGAATGCAAAACCTGAGCCAAACGAAACATCCTGGTGTGTTGCTAGTCAGCAGTAATGTTTTCGGTGTGTTTACCAAGACGGGGAATTTCCGTTCGGTATGTAGGCTAGCCTTAGAGCATTAGAATTTGTAGATTCCACGACCAGACCTCATGGGGTTCCCAACATTTAAAAAAACCTTAACGTATTTATTCATTTGTTATTGGCATTATTTAATACTATCATTAGTTTAGAGAGCTATTCTATGTCTTTAAGGTAGAAAGACTGTAGTGCATGAATACAGAAAAGGATGTTTTCCACATCGTCCTCATTTGCTCTTGACCTTCGTTTCATCCTATAATCCTTTGGACGAAGACCTTTTTATGTCGCGATCATAGCGCGTCGCTTCAAGCTATATTATTACCTAGGTAAATGCACTCAGCCCAGAATTAGTGAAAGACTGAACTTGACATTGAATATACACTTCGTTGACGGCTTATAGCCCTATTAAATCAAACCCTAATGAATACTGATTGAAAAGCTGGAATGCAAGTGGACTTGTACGTGCAGTCATTTTTCATCAAAATGTTTTTAATTTGGATGTTTACAATAATAAGAATTATAATGAAATTAAACCGACCCTCCCCTTCCCCGATCACCCTCAATCAACCTCTGCTCCAGAGAGGATTTCGTTTTTAACTGTTACATCTTTTGAAAGTTAGGGGTTGCGTTGAATGGGGTAGAAGTTGTAATTTTATCAAAATCTTCATTTGGCTATACCTTGTGAAGCGGAAGTGCCGCAAGTAAATTTCTTGACACTCGATTCGGAGACCACATTGTTTGAAAACGCTGATCAAAGACACATTTTCAGCATTTACTGTGCGACGCGCCGTCCGGTGTCCACCAAATTAAATTGTTTAGTTCTTCGACGAGGCAGTGCAATCCAGTATTAGCGAGTCTAAGATCACTTTCGCGGAGGGAATTTCCAGAATTTTAGAGAAAAATTCTTTCGATTATTTTACCAATGTCAGTGTGGCAACACAAAATATGTCTTTGTTGTAAATATCTAAGGGGGTGTTTACATAACACTAGGATCATCTTAGCAGGCGAATCATCCTACCTGCTATACATTTTCTGCATTCTGTTTAGTAGGATGATCCTAGTACCCGAAGTGAAGACACAAATTATTTTCCATGTAAACAGAATGCAGTAAATGTATAGCAGGTAGGATGATTCGCCTGCTAGGATGATCCTAGTGTTAGGATGATCCCCGTGCCAGGTAAAGACCTCCTAAACCAAATCTTTGTTGTCATGACTGAGCGAGTTCAAGTGCGAATGTATCTATCAAACAAATTCTCGTTCTCTGATTGGCTAACTTGAGAAAAAAAATATTGGTTTGCCAGGGTTACGCGCATCACACAGTAAAACTTGTACGTGCACTTATTTATATTTAATGAACGATATGATTTCAAAGCAGTTTTCCCCTAACTGTAGTTTTGTAGTCGTGTAGTTCCGTGTCACAGTGTCTTGAATGGACAAGACACTCAATAATGACCAGTCAAAAGGCTTGGATACGACATTTCGCAAAACGGCACGGCAAGGTCGTTTTGCTCCAGACAGCTTTCACCGTCTAACGTAATGAAGACTTTGAAACGTGACAGAACAGTCATTGCTAAAGAGTATCTGATAATGTGGATGTAGCTCATCTACATAGCACCACTATCATTACAGCCAAAATCGTTGCATTGCGACCAGCAAATCACAAATTTTGTTTTGATTTTGGGTTTTTCTGAGCTGTCAATCAGTTTGGGGGCGGAGTTTCTTTCAAATCAACGAATCACTGAACGAGTTCGTGGAAGCTCCGCCCCCAAGAATGATGGACGGATCAGACCAAAATCTTACCGACGTTGGAGGTCGCGATGCAACGATTTTTGCTGTAACATCATCACCAATGATAGACATCACTATCATCAAAATCAACTATCATCATATGTAGTATTTGTGAATCATCATATAAATAACAAAAATACTTTATCTTTCAAACTAGGCAAAAATCGACAAAGCAGGAACGCTTGTGGAACAGTAGTTTCACGGAATACATCACGAATGAGGCGAATAGTTGGCGGAGACATATCTAATCATGGTGCTTGGCCATGGCAGGCTGCTATTTACTACAGAAGTGGAGGTAAGAATAAATTGCTTGGGAAGGGCTTTGAGATAAATGTTGGAATGGGAGGGGGTCCCTTGTTAATAAGTGGTCTGATGGCAGGTTGCTATTTACTACAGAAATGGAGGTAAGGCTAAATTGTTCGGGAGGGGCTTTCAGATACACGTTGGAATGGGAGGGGTCCCTTACTATAAAGTGGTAATGGGCAGGCTGCTATTTACTACAGAAACGGAGGGATCAGGACTTACTTGGAACATGATTGAGGAGGGCTTTGCCCAGAGGTAAAGGTTGGAATGTGAGGGGGTGCTTTGTTAACAAGTGGTCCAAATACCCAGCTTCCCATGGGAAGTCTTAATGTGTTACAAGATGATAGGATAGGTCTTGAGAGAATTAGCACTAGGTAGTAGTAAGGTTGCAGTATGCTTTGTACCATAAGCAACATGAGAGTAACAGAGAAATACAACAGACCATAATATTAAGAGAGCAAAAGTGGTATTGATGTCTGCATTAGGTTCATGTTGGTTAAGTCTATTTTCAGTAACAGGAAGTTGATACCATCACACACAAAAACAAAGATTGCTTTGATTGCCGAGAACAGTACATGCCACTGCTCATGCGTTTATATCAGATTCTATTGTCAGTTGAGCACCATGCATGCATGTGTGATATCACGTGAACTTCCTGTTCTAAAAATAACCTTAAGCCCTAAGCACAATGTGTAGACATTAATCCTAAAGTTTCACTCTCTGAGTATTAATGGTCTATTATGGGAAATAGTAATGGGAAAGTTCAAAAATACATTTGGCCCTCTCTTCTTTAGCTAATTAAAGGATAGCTAAGTGTGGAGAAAAGGGAAAGTTTATTGACGGAGTAGAAGAGCAAATCACTCTAAAAAAGACAATAAAAGCACGCTTTCCAGATAAAAAGTGATTTATACTATCACTAAAAAATATCACGTGTCTGATTAAATATTCATTATTTCCAGGGCATACGAAAAGGGCTTTCTTCCATTAAAAATATTGATAATAATAATCTGTATTACACAACTTTTCGTATAATAACTATATTGCAAAGTAATATACTGATCTTCTCCAGGAATATTCTCTCACGGCAGTGATTTTCAGAGGTCCTGGACTAAACTTAATGCCATTTTCATAGGCTTTGAAGCTATGTAAATGAAGAAAAGTGCATGCAAACCATATTTTGCTCGAGATCGTGAAAGAGCACAAATGACCACCTTCAGATATTATTTGCATGATTTGCAAAGTAAACAGACAATTTTTGTGTAAGCTTGTAAAAGGAACACAGTCAACATTAGCTAGATAGTTAATCCAAAACTTAATAATTAATTGAGTAAGTTCTGAAAATAAAAGGTTCCACTGAAAACTTTTACTACATTCCCATATATTGGACAACGTATAATCTTCAGTAAGCCGGTTGGCTGACAAACTCACTTTGGGGCTGACCCAAACAAATTCAAGTCACTGCGAACTTACCTTTTATGGATCAAAGCAATTTCAAAATGTTAATTCTATTCTTCTCTTTGCTTCTTGTTTAATCCCTTAGTAATTCCCCCAATGTCATAAACTTAGAAGCCAAGACATTCTTATGAAATTACATATCCATCTTTTCAACTCGAAAAATGGCGGAATGTAAATATAGCCACTGCAATGTATGATGGGTATTTAGCCACTCAAAGGATTTCGGGATTTGTAAAATCTACCCGACCCCAAATTAAAATGTTATTTATTTATTTATTTATTTATTTATTTATATATTTATTTATTTATTTATTTATTTATTTATTTATTTATTTATTTATTTATTTATTTATTTATTTATTTATTTATTTATTTATTTATTTATTTATTTATTTATTTATTTATTTATTTATTTATTTATTTATTTATTTATTTATTTATTTATTTATTTATTTATTTATTTATTTATTTATTTATTTATTTATTTATTTATTTATTTATTTATTTATTTATTTATTTATTAGTCATTAATGGGCATATTGCATAATTTCACGAAGTATCTGTTGTGATTTAAGCACCTGAATAGAATAAAGCATTCGTGAACAGGGGCGGATTTAGGGGAGGGATACAAAGTGTGCGTACCCTCTCCTGAGACGAGTTTGGGCCCATTTCTCTCGATACTTCCCCTTTTCTTCTTCCCATTTTTCTCGATACTTTTCTGGATCCTCAAGATGGTGTCTGCCTTATTATAACGCTACAATCCTCCTCAAGGATAACCCTGAATCCGCCCCGAACTGTTTTAAAAGGATTCAGCTATAGTTATGAATGCTATGTGGTCTCAATTTTCAATTTGTCGCGCGCATTTACAACCTTTCACGTGTATTTAAAAACAATGCAATTCATTCAATTTGCAGGTAAAACGTTCTTATTTAACGGAGCGCTCATCAAGCCAGGATGGGTTCTAACAATAGCTAACGTACTTCGAAGAGGAGAAAGAGCAATAAAACCGAAAAAACTAAGAGTTGTATTGGGTAAGCTAGAAAAGTGCATTGTACATTAAATTTTACAGGATCAAATTTTACATATGTGTAGGTAATACAAAGTTACTGTTCGGGGACTCGATTAACTTTTATTTGATTAATATGGACAGTAAACAAGATGTGTATGTATCAAAGATACCTATAATAATGGGAGTCAGGTGAAAAAGAAAATGTGTGTGTATGCATGGGGTGGAGTGGGGTGGTTTGTTGGGATGAGGTGCGGGGACCCCTGTCCTCCAGAGAACCTGGCGCCAGTTGCGTAAAACGCAATGTCGGACGTAACTGCTAACGTCAGACGTTCTAACAGTGGTTTAACTGGGCTGAACGTCCCACGTTCAGAGTTACGTCCAACGTTACGTTTTATGGCCTTGGTTGCGTTGGCTTGGTTCCACTGTAATAGTGTTGTATTTTGATTCAGGTGAGCTCAACACAGCTAAAGTCGATGGTACTGAAATAACAATGAGAGTAAAACGTATTGTCGTACATCCTAGATACAGCAGACATAACTTCTCTAATAACATAGCATTACTACAGTTAGCCAGACCTGTTAGACACAATAACGTTATAAGAACGGTAAGAATAATCCATTGGTTCGCAGATTATATATAATTATTGATATATTACGCGCGCTCTGATTGGTCGGGAACCGTGTGTGATTACAGTACTCACGCATAATGGTGACGTCATTGAATCTTACGCGCACTCTATTGGTTGAAATATTTCGATAAAACATTCTATAAAACAGATTCCATTTCTTCATGGGTCTGTACTCTAATAGATGTGCAGAAGACGTCAAAATGTGGCAAGAACAACAGTCACGTGCATGTGCATATAGATTAGAGTACACACGCACAGTAAAATGGAATCTATTTGTTAAGCTTTTCTAACTTTTACGTCCACTTGTACACTTGTGCGAGAAACGTTTTGCTATGGTAACATAAGATATCCACGGGATGATCGGAAACTTGTAACACCGTAAAAAAGGAGATAACTTACTGACATTTTGAGCCTTCAGTAGCCCTTTTTTACTCTGACGAAGTGCTAAGACCTGAAATGTCAGTAAGTTATCTCCTTTTTACCATGTTACAAGTTTCCATCCATCCCTTGTTGTATTTTATACAACGACGCAGCCCAAACTAGTTCACTCGCTAGTCTCCTATTGTATATAAGATAAGCACATTTAGTGTTGCAGTATCTCAGGGAATCAGGAGGATTAAATACATGACAGGCCGGGGAATTACCCCGTTAACACGGATCAGAAATATATGTCCGTATTGTCAGGGTATTTTTTACAAGGTTATAAAGTGGGATCTCTAGTTGCCGGGACAAAATAATGTGGCCATAAGGCGGAATCCACTGTACTGAGTTTGCGCATGTTTTTTTAACTTATCTTTGTTTGCCATGCCTTGTTGCTATTAAAAGAGGCTTCTGAGATTTTTTTATTTTTGCACATGCAAAACTTGCAAACTTGCACAAAAAAGGTGATGTAATACTGCAATTGCTGGGTTTCATCCATTCCTTTGGGAATTCAGAAGACAATAGAGCGGTAGCCATGTTGAATGGACAAACAAGGGACGCTAAAGAGAAGTTTGTTGAAGTTCATCCAAGATGGCTGCCGTGACGTCTATGCAATCCAAGAATATTAGCGGCTTTAGAATATGTGCATGTTTTTTTCTAGACCCCAGCTCCTCCATATCGTGGTGTAGCAATGACACGAAATTGCTTTATCGTTCCATTTTCAGATCTGTATCCCAAGAAAAAGAAAAGATTCTCTACTAGAGCGACCCCCAAACTACGGTACGGTAGCAGGTTGGGGTACAACCAGGAAAATAAGTCTCGGCGAATATCCCGGTCGTTATTCTACGAAACTGCGACAAGTAACTGTACCGATTGTTTCTAACAAGGAGTGCAAAAGAGCTTCTATTTACAGTTTCGATTCATCGCTTAATTTCTGTGCAGGTTTCAGACGAATACCTAAGGTTCCCTGCATGGGTGATATTGGTAGTCCACTTGTCATGCAAAATCCTCGAACTGGACGATGGGTAGTTGTTGGGTTGTTTGGCTGGAGCGAAGGGTGTGGCCAGCCTCGGAAATATTCTTACTATACGAGAGTTTCGAAATATCGGCGTTGGATTATCTCAGTGATCAGAAACAGACATTGAATTGCATGTGTTTAAACTCAAAAAGACGACAAATTCATGCATGGATTCTCAACGAACTGCATGAAGAGTTGTTCGTCACGATCTGCAGTGAGGATATAATTATAAAACTGCAAAGTCAAGATGGATTTCGCAAACCTACTGCTTTTGTTTCTCATCTGGGGAGATATAGCTTTGTAAATGTTGACACCATCTTTTGTGCTAGTATTTTAACTAGCTGTACTGGATAAGATTCCACCATTACTCGTTCATAGAACCACCAAGCATTGAAGAACAACTCATCATTACAATAAAATAAAATGCCTTATGACGACGGACAAGATCCACGTGGAGTAGATTTGCGGCGCTTTAAATTTCCCTCCAACTGGCTAAAAGAAGGCACAGTTGTCCAAGTTCAAGTGATTACAAATTTATTATTGCAGTTGAGATAAATTTGTCATTGCGGGCGCATTTCTTTAGTTTCAACTTGCAAAGTAAAGTTCCAAATAAATGCACCCTATTGTATTATTGAAATGCGCCTGCAGTGAAATACACCGTAACCTTGAGGAGCATCTTGATATGTATAACACTTAACACCGACGCCTGCTTTTCACGAGTGACGGCAGCAGAGCCGGAAGCAGCATACGCAATCTTCTCCCATAAAATGCGACGCTGAATCTGTGTATGTTGCTTGCGCTTCTGCTTCCGTCGCTCTTGAAACCCAGCCTTTAAGATGTCTTTTAAGCGAAAAATGTTTTTGTGTTTTTATGTCATTCATTTCATTCATTTAACTGGAGGAATTTTAAAGGCAAATGGTATAATTTGGAGGGCTTGAAAGGACTGTCAATTCTAACGCAAGACTTCTCAAGCTTTGGAATCTCGTATTTTAAACATTACGCGTTTCATGATAACACAAAAATAATTTTCGCTGGAAATGGACTTCATTTAGGAGAGCACGACCAGAAGACTGAGACAGACGCGCGTGACGTGATGTGACAGTTGCCTCGCTTTTAAATTTTGATCACAAACCAGTTGTTTTTACATGTTTACCATGCACTTATTACCAGCGCGAGCTGAAATCGTTAGCCGAAGAAGACTGGAACGAGTTCTAAAAATAGCCCAAGTTCGCAGCAACACCGGAGCTGCCGAAGTTCTTTATTAGGGTGTGCAAAATCTCTTTCTCCTGATTGTGCTCTACTGCTCTTTATTATGGTTTCTGTTTCGGTTGGATCTAATCATATGAGTACATACAACACAATTTGCATGACGACAATCATACTTCGATTAAACCCAAACTTTCGACCTGTGCTGTGTATGCATATCACATGAAAGAATTGAACAGGGATCGACCGATTGATACAAAAATACTAAATATCGCAACGATCAATTCATCATTATGTATATTATTATGTCAGCGAGGAAGAAGATGTTCTTCACTTTTATTTCGAGGAAAGTCGCGTCTACTAGTTTCACTGTGGACTTTTTTCAAAGCTGACATTGAAGTGCATATGTTTGAAGTGCTAGAGTCTAATGACGAAGAAGAAGAAAGAGAAGGAATTAATTTGGCCGCAAATCCTTCATTCTCCAGGAACAAATTTTATTTAATATATTATACATATTTTGCATTCTAAAAGTGATTAAAGGCATGAGCACAGCATAAAGACATAAGGAGTAGTATACCATGTATCATAAAACAATACCAAGGGTTTTGTACAAAACAAGAGGAAGCATAAACGTAAATTTAGTAATTCGCGGTCAGTGGAATTATTACTCTGTTCCAAAACTACTAAATGCAATAGAAAAACTACTAGTACTACTCGAAACTAGCTGGCTTTCTTTATTACTAAAAAAACGTTCATGTTGTGAACAACTGTCGCCATATTGGAAAGTGACCAGGCCTCTTAATGAAGGCGAGGCCGTGAATGAACTGATTATAATAAAAACTGCTTAGTAGAACAGTTTAGAACCTTTTACATGACATTAGGGTAACAGTTATCCTTAGGGGAAAATCCTATAACTTCATGTAAACGGGTAGTTGAACAGACCGCCTGCACTGTCACTACTGCGTCTGCTCAGTGCTCGTAGACAAAACAAGCTTTCACTCGGCGGGTTGTTGACCTTCATTGGCTGAGCATTGGCTGCATTTTGTGACGGACGAAAATATATAAGGCGCCTGCCGAGTAAATATTTTAAGAGCATGAAGGCGACTATTTCATAAATGGGTCGTATTGTGAGGAACATGAAGGCGACTAATTCATAAATGGGTCGTATTGTGAGGAACAAAATATCACACAAAATAGATCTTTCTGTATCTCCAGTACTTTTATCTTATCTGGAAAATGAATTCCCGTCCACACTTATGGGGATAAATTGGAAAAGGCATTATTCCCCTCCGTTTTTATGTATATGGAAGGCCTCATCGTAGCAAAAGAAAATCAATTTAAAACTTGGTTTCCATGTGGTTCAGCGATCAGTCTTAGCGATCATATGGAAATCAAACAGCTGTGTTTTCAAATTTCCATTAGTGTGGACGTACAGACCCTTTGTATAAAGCTACTAGTAATATGCAGATACTCCCTTCGCCTTTCTTTGGCTCAGTAAAACAAAAGAATCACCTATCCATGCCATTGCTTTAGCTGCGCCAAAGTGAGGCGAGAGGTGTATTTGCATATGATTAGCAGTATTATGCACAGGGATCTTTAGCTTAGTCTCTGAGTATGGGCTACATTGCTTCATAGATTTTTTCCCCTATCGTACGTAATAATTAGGTGGCTCAAATTCGTACCCATTTGAGTATCAGACAAACCTATAGCATTCCTTAATCAATATCCTATATCATATATAATTTAAATTAAGTTGATTTAAACTTAGTGTTATAAATAATCCCAATGCACAATTAGAATTATTCTATTCTAGAATTATTCATAAGACTAATTAATTACAAATTAGCGTGCTGAGACAACGAGGTTAACGTTAATTACAAGCTGTACAAAAGTCAGAGTGAAGATATAAGAAAAATAAAGACTTTCTGATCGAAACTCCTGTTTAGGAAATTTAACAACTTTCATGATAATGGAGTACTAAGTGCTAGTCGTGGGCGAAAACTTGAAGTGGAATTTTCCCGGCGAATCCTATAGTCAGACTTCCGACGACATTGCTGTAGATATCGAGAACTATTCCCAGTGGCCCCGCTAGTGTGCATATAGTCAATAGCGTTGCGCAGCGATACTAAAAATAGCCCGCTTAATAGATGCATGACTCAGACAAACATTATGAATCTGAAATCGTACTGAATAGAACACGGAGAAACTTACATTTTATTATGAAAACGTTGCTTATGTTTTAAAAAATGAGCATTAAAATCCAAAATACCGAAATCGGGCTTAAGGAGATGAAAAATTTGGTTTGTTTGTCGGAGTTGTGACGTCACGGTTGCGCTTCGCTATTGAAAAAACTTTGTCGGGTCTAAAAACATAGAACATAGAAGCTGATACCGAAATGGTGCATGGGATGTGAATAATTACGTTCTGATTTATTCATTTACGCTGTGCCTTCGATGCAAAATGCTGAAAGCGTATGCAGGACTTGCGTTGGCGGACCGTTTTGCTGCGAATTTTTATCGGTTTCACCGTAAATGAATAAATCAGAATATAATTATTCACCGATCCCATGCACCATTTCGATCTCAGCTTCTATGTTTTTAGACCCAACAACGTTTATTCAATTGACTATTAATATACCTATTTCAAAAACCGTTGTCGCATTAAGTTCACAGTGCATGTACACTCCAAGACTGAAAAGGATCTTGGTAGTTTTCTAGCTATTAATGTAATCATAGCATGTTTCGGTTGCATAAAACATGAATACAAAAGACTTAATTGCTCATAACGCTTGCTGGAATGCTTAAAATGCTCACCAAAGAAACATCACACAAGGGAAGACAATAGTGAATACATTAGTTAAAAGAAAAACTGCCAAAATCCTTTGAGGTCTTGGAGTGTACACTGTGGACTTGTTGCGACAACGTTTTTAAAATAGGTATACAAGGACACATCATTAGCGTAATTAGTTCATCGCTAACCTACGGAGTAGCAGTTTCTCGTTTTCTTTCATCTTCCGTTGAACGTCGAGAAGAACTAACTCTCAAGCCGTTACTTCTGCCTCATTGGACTGGCCAGTAGTTGTCCATATTTGACTCATCTTTTCGGGTCTTCCAATCTTAGCCGCTCCCTACGAACGCTCCAAGATGTTCATTTGGCTTCGAACGGCAGCACCATTAATTCATTCAACTGGTTCTTGAAATCTAGTTTGGCTTCAGTGCCTCGAAAAAGACTTGTAGAAGACGTATAATTATTCAAGTAAGCCACATATAATGTTACCTTTGGCCTCGAGTTTTCAAGCAGCCGTGTAGTAGTTGTAGTGTCCATTGTTTTGCCTTTTGCCTCGAGTCTTCGAGTGGCTCAGTAGTGGCCTTTTTGAGGCCCTGTTTATAGACTTTATATGGCGAAAAGTTGTCTCGGGTACCCGAGACAGCCCTCCTCCCGAGTTTCCCTGAAGAGCTAATTTTTCATATATTTCTTTGAGAAATTCAACCTAGCGTTTACATGAAGAATTTAAGTCGTCTCGGTTGGGTAAGACAACTCGGGATCCACAACTCGGGGGCGAGATAACTCATTTCGGTTGGTAGGGTAGCCCTGGGATGCAGGACAACGTTTTCTCACATAAACACATGCATAACTCGCCATCCCGAGACATATCATGAAACATAATATGCGCGCGCACGCTAATTTCCCAGCGAAAACAAAAAGAAAACTTTGAGTTTTACGAAACTCCAAGTGGAGATTTTTGGCTAAGAATAGATGCCGTTGGAGTTGGCGTAAGTTGCCTGCCTTAAACCCTTCTCATTCACTATCAGCGGCGTCAAAACTCAACGCTCCCAAAACCCACTAAAACGAACTCAAAGTGGAAAATAACCACGCTAGAAGTGTTCAATAACTATTAAACTATATATATTTTCCATTTTTGAAATTTCAACATCAAATAACTTCAATTCAGAAGAGAAAATTTGAACACATGTAGAAGACCGTTGACATCGTTACCACAGGCAGCCCAACGACCCCAACTTAATTATATTTATTTATCCCGTACTTACACAAAGCATGGGAACCCTGTGGAATAATTACGGCCCGCGACAAAGTATTCATTCTCTGTTAATGTTCGCAAACATAAAAGGTCTCATTGGAGTTCACCATTAGCCATTAGGCGTAAAAAACATGAAAATGTTTGACCTTTTTGTTAAATGTAACAAGAAGATATTTACCGTTATAGTACAAAAAATGCCATTCAACTGTAGATGTGGATACCGCACTACCTCTAAAAGGAAGCTTGTGATTTGTTGGAATAACAAAAAGAAACTGACTGTGTGTATTATTATTCTACTTGTTATCTGTGTTCCGTTTGTTTCGCCGTTCTTTGTCGTTCTAAACGGTGCGATAATACGAACAACAAAATCGTGCACCTTGTCGCGCAACATTGTTGCGTTGCAAGTTGTAAAGCGATGTTTCTCGTATTACCGCCCCGTGCGCAACAAATTTTCTTTGTTGCAAAAAGTAGACACTAGTGTGTCTACTTCGTGTAACAAAGAAAATTTGTTGCCGGCGCGAGGGGTGGTACTTGTACGAGCAACATTGCTCTACAACGTGCAACAAACAATGTTGCGCGACAAGCTAGTTGCACGATTTTGTTACTCGTATTACCGCACCTTAACGGTAGGTAGTAAATCGGGCTTTCTGTGTAATAACAAGCCTTGTGACAGTAGAATCCCCTAGGGAAACAGAAAATAGTTCAAGTTAGTGGGGGTTCGAGTTAGTGGGGGTTCGAGTTAAGCGAATGGTGTTGAATTTCAAGTATGTTCTCTTTATGTTCAAGTATCAGTCTTTTAGACGTAAACCGACTTTACCACGCGAAATAAGCACTCTGATCTGTAAACAGGAACCAGAATTTGATGACTCAGAATCACTTTTCCACTTTATACGTTATTATAAGAAAAATTCAATATTAATTCTTGAAATCTTTTAGAGTATCAGACAACCTAAAAAGCAGAGTTCGAGTTAAAATGGTAAATTTGACTTGAAGTTTGACTCAAGGGAAAGTAGGTTTAGTTCGAATTAGCGTTATAATTCCAGTAGTAAATGACTGTGGAAATGTGGTTAAACGAGGGGAAATCAGAATTTGTTCGAGATACTGATAGTACGTGGGGAGTTCAAATTCACGGCCGACTTTGAGTAAGTGAAAATCAATTGTATTGAAATTCAGAATATATTCCTAGTATCAGAAGGAGATTCCAGCCTTATTAGTTCAACGCTGACATCCGGTTTTACCGCAAAAGTTTGCGTAAGAGAAAATCCGAATTCCTAGGCCAAGGCTAGACGCACGTGCGCGCAATTTCCAAGATTGCCGACCTTGCGTGACATCACCGTGACATTTTACATTTTATTCCAACAAAATTTAAAATATAATATTTGAATAGAGCACATCAAAGTTAGCAAAAAGTGAAAATTTGAGGTAATGTCGATGAATAAAGTTGGCTTTTTTCGATAGAAACGTTCGCAGTAGGGCAAGTTTTTTTCTACACAAAGAGCACCAGCTTTTGACCCCCATAACTTTGGCGCTATTCATCGAAACTACTTCAAATTCTTAATATTTGCTAACTTTGGTGTGCTCTATTGAAATATTATATTTTTGATGTCACGCAAAGTGTGCAAAATCCCCACCGATTGAAACATGCAGTGCCATGGTAAATAGCTGATCATTCCACTAGATGCTAGATTTTTCCTTTCAGATGAAACTATGGTAAACCGTTTGGCTCGATACCAGACCAACTGACTGGCCTGCAGCTGTTAGCTACGTGTGTGCTTGACCAAGGGCTAAAACATGCTAAAACACTCCTGAAACAAACCTCGCTTTTGATAAATCTTGAGGATCCAAATCGACAAGCAATGAAGAGAGAAAATTGTTTTTTATCGAAATGCGTCAGTAAATTTGACAATGACAATGAACTTGCGCAGTCAAGTTGATAATAATAACAGTTTGTTTTTATTGTATTCCCCCCTCCCCCACCGTACTAGACCTGCACCCTCCCGACTATTTCACAATGTACCGATCCTAATCAGTACACAGGAAATAAAGGTTCAGGTCACTCTCCAATGATGACAGAAATGATATGAAGTTTGGTAGCTCTCCACCCAGGCACCGCCTGCTCTCCACCCTACACGAAAAGGGCAAATTTACTCTTGTCTCTCCCTCTAAGAGATATAACCCTCCCCCCAAAAAACTGAGAGGACCTCCCCATTATTACCCCCTGATAAGGCAAAAACGTCAGAATAGGCGTGACAAGTATAGAATGTCCGTGATCTATCTTAGGATAAACTTCCTGTGACCGAGGTCTAAACACATCCATATCACTTTCCTGTTAAGCTACTACACGTCTAGTAATCAAATCTTCTAATGACATGTGATATTTATTGCTCCTGATTTGAGTGCGTAACCAGGAAAACGCCAAGATTTCCTTTTGGAACTTTCAGCCCAAAATTGTAGACGACCAAGTGAACTTTCTTGAGGACTGACGTTCTAAACTTTCGACACTCACGATGGCGAGATTTGCCATTTATACACTGGTGATGTTTCTGCTGTTCTGTACTCAAGGTAAAGCGATTCATGTAAAAGTTTTGATTCTGTTCAAGGAAGATAGGGGCATTTCATCGAGAAATTCGCACAATTAATCGAGTTGAGCCCTCCAGCTTTTTGAGTTGGTTCTGACTTGAATCTGTTGAGTATGCTTGCTGTGACATTTATGGGGATTTATATTACAATTTATTCGATATTGAAGAGTTAACGTGCTAATGGATTTCAATATTTACTATGTTTTCTTTGATCGGCCTCCATGAATAAAACTTTTAAGAATGTGACTTGATATAAAATATATCTTGAATTTGAATAGGAAAGAATATCATTTTTGTAACATTTCTCCTTGTCAAAGAATATATTTACAGTTTTAAAACTGAGACGATCGACGCTTTGTCAGTGTTTGGGCTCCGCATAACGTTTCTCCGAATTGACGTAAATGTTTGTGACGTTTATAGCTATTGCACTCCAACCCCGATATCCCAAACCCTCGAAATATCGAACCCATTCAGTTACTTGTCTTACTCCAGTCCAACTCATGGACTCAACCATCTTTATACTTTTCTTGGGATCGCGGTGTATCTCTGATGCCTTTCAAATGCACTTGTTTTACAGGGCTAGAGCAAACCCATGCACAAAGATGCAAAAGAACAAACCCCAAACCGTACAGATATTGTGTTGACAAAGAGTGTACTTCAGATAAGGACTGTGGGAAAAAGGAAAAGTGTTTATGCGATGGAGACTGTGGACTCAGTTGTATCGAGAAGGGTAAGTAACCCAAATAAGTAAAACAAAATTTTTGTGATCAGTTTTTCTTTCTTTCTTTCTTCCTTCCTTCCTTCCTTCCTTCCTTCCTTCCTTTCTTTCTCTCTCTCTCTCTCTCTCTCTCTCTCTCTCTCTCTCTCTCTCTCTCTCTCTCTCTCTTTTTCTTTCTTTCTTCCGTTCTTTCATTCTTTTTTCCTTCCTTCCCTTCCCTTCCCTTCCCTTCCCTTCCCTTCCCTGTTTCTTTCTTTCTTTCTTTCTTTCTTTCTTTCTTTCTTTCTTTCTTTCTTCCTTTCTTTCTTTCTTTCTTCCATTCCTTCTTTCTTTCTTTCTTTCTTTCTTTCTTCCTTCTTTCCTTAATTCCCTTCTTCCTCTCTTTTATTTTCGCCAATCAAACTATGACAGACTCTGACTGTGCAGTCCACTTTTTCGCAGATCCTTCCGAAAAATATTGATAAATGAATCTTTTATTACTATTTTTTATGGCACGGAGGTCTCGACGACCGCAATTAGTAGGTCACACTGGTGCGGCGGGAAATAAAAATATTCTAGACACTGCAACTAGTCTGGTTCTCACACATAATTCCCTTCAGCACGTCTCCTGACATTGCTTCACCAACAGGGTTACTCCCACTTTGGAAAGCGTATCGGCTTATCATAAGCATAGCTGAGAAAACATGCATCTGCAGTCCAAATATACAGCTTTGAAGTGTTTATCGAACTGACCGTGAGAACGTTAGATGTTTGCTAAAAGCAAGAGACCATAATACTAATATAAGAGAGTGAAACTCGCGGATTGATGTCTGCGCGATGTTCGTGGCGCTTAAGGTTATTTTTAGTAACAGGAAGTTGACGCTCTAATGCGCGCGCAAGGCGCTCAAATAATGGAATTAATTGAGTTTGAACTTAACACGCATGCGGATATGAACCATATCATTTTGTACGAAATGGCCGTTGACGTCGCTGACGTCAAGAAAAGGCCATGAAAACGAGCGAATTGGCTTCCTCAACGTGGCGTTGCGACGTTGTCGCGGTACACGCAACGTACGAATGTGATATATTCGTCATCTCACTTCATGTTTTCACGTCGCGTTACGTTTGCTAAATCACTCTAATACCAGTTTCTCTCTCTCAGTATTATGATATCTTGTTATTCCAAAACTACGCCAAAACCTTGTTAGTTTCGCTAACAGCGCTTTGTCTCCTGCTGGCAAAGTCCACTTAATTTGCAATTGTTTTGTCTATCAGCCATACCAAAGGAAAGGCCAGGTCGACTTTCCCAATAGGGAACAATATTTTTGTGCCATTGTTTTTATTTCCTAGTATTTTATCGTCAAAATAAAGTCAAATTAAGGTTTGAGGGGGCCTCATGATCACCCCTAAGCAATGATTTGAAGCCATAATTATACATACATAGACACCCTATATACACCACTGACACATGTATACCTAGTGACCCTCTAGCCCATATATGCCCATTGACACATAGACGCTTCAATGTACATAAGACATTGTGTACACTGATGCCCATATGCCTAGGGAAACCCTTCATGCATATACACATGTACACCCTTGACACATAAACACTTTTGTATATAGACGCATAGACGCCTGTACATAGACATTGTGTACACTGATGCCCATATGCCTAGGGGAACCCTTGATATACACATATACAGTCTTGACACAAAGACACTTTTGTATATAGACACATAGGCGCCTGTACATAGACATTGTGTACACTGATGCCCATGCATATGCCTAGTTGAACCCTTGATATACACATATACGCCCCTTCATCGTAGAACAAATATACCATTTTCATTTCATGCTTAGGTTTAAAGTGTGACAATCTACGAAAGCCCAGAAATGCCATACTTAGATTCAGGGGAGCGCCAGGTTTTCAACAAACTGTGACTTACAGTTGTAAGAATGGATTTACATTACGTGGCTCAAAGAAGCGAACTTGTAGAGGCATCGGGAAATGGGACGGCAAAAATACCCGCTGTCGTAAGTAGTACTTTAATTTGCTTTTTTGTTAGCTTGTTTTTGTTTTTGTTTTTGTTTTTGTTTTTGTTTTTGTTTTTGTTTTTGTTTTTGTTTTTGTTTTTGTTTTTGTTTTTGTTTTTGTTTTTGTTTTTGTTTTTGTTTTTGTTTTTGTTTTTGTTTTTGTTTTTGTTTTTGTTTTTGTTTTTGTTTTTGTTTTTGTTTTTGTTTTTGTTTTTGTTTTTGTTTTTGTTTTTGTTTTTGTTTTTGTTTTTGTTTTTGTTTTTGTTTTTGTTTTTGTTTTTGTTTTTGTTTTTGTTTTTGTTTTTGTTTTTGTTTTTGTTTTTGTTTTTGTTTTTGTTTTTGTTTTTGTTTTTGTTTTTGTTTTTGTTTTTGTTTTTGTTTTTGTTTTTGTTTTTGTTTTTGTTTTTGTTTTTGTCTGTCTGAATGTTTGTCTGTCTGTCTGTGCTGCTGTGCTGACATGACAGTGTAAGTATGTCTTTCTCAGTTTTTATTTGTTTCCCTGCCTTTCTGAAAAACAGACAAACAAACAAACAAACAAACATGCCGAACAGGGGGACGTCACGTCACACTTAATTATACATCACAGCATGTCACGAAACACACAAGAACGCTAGTCAGTCTGTATATCTATTTGTATGTACTAACCTGACAGTGTATCTGTCTTTCTCTCTCTTCATTTTTAACTCACTGTCTCGCGGGAAAAAAAATATGAGGAACACAAATGGATGCGAGTGGATTAACAATGCCTGAGAACAGCTGTAATTAACCGGCTTTTGATTACTACCCTTTAGCGAGGCTTTGCAAGGATCCTGGAGACATCCAATTTGGCAACAAGAATAGCAATAAGAAGTATTTCAAAGTGGGTCTTACAGTAAACTACTGGTGCTTCCCAGGGTATGAGCGACAAGGAAGTAGCCAAATCAAATGCACAAGAGCAGGGACATGGAGTGAGCCACCACCTAAGTGCTCTCGTGAGTATAGTTTAGAATATCTCGAATGCTTTTATACCAATAAAAAAAGAAAGTGTTGTTTTGTTGTTACTGTTCGTATGTTAATCCATCTTCATATAACGCAGACGGTAGCCTGACATTTAGCTGAATATATATCCGATAGTCGGAAATGTGATGCACGGACTAAATGTCTGGCTGCCGAGCATATAATCCCTCCGGATATTTTGACGCAAAGATTAAATGTGCAACAGCGGAACATTTAGTCGAGGGATTATATGTCCGGCTGACAGATATATGACGCAAGGACTGAATGTCCAGCTGCCGGACATATGAAGCAGGGAATTCACGAGCTCCTAAAGCAAACAACACTGTTTTCTTTAGACTTAACCCTGGGTTATCGCTAATCCTTGGGAATTCAGGGCGAATATGACGTTAAAAGCTGGCAAAGACGTTCCTTCTTCCCTTTCCTTGTATATAAATCCTTTCAAACAACACTTTCATTGCTTTGTATCTCACTTTCAGAATCAGAGTACAACACTTCTGCTGTACTTTTCTGTACTTTTCCATACTGTACTTGACCAAGTGCATCCATATCTCACTGCATGTTGGACGCACACCTGAATGTTGAGCGCTAGCATTTCTTGGTAGGAGGGGGACCTAGGGGTTTACGGGATTGCGGGATTGACCATTTCTTTGTGCGGTATTGCGGTAATTTAGAAAAAAAATTGCGGGATTGCGGGATTCTCAAACCCTGCGGTATGCGGTATTTTCTTTTTTGAGCTGCGGTATTACGGGAAAAACGATTTGAAATTGCATGCGGAAATGCGGTATTTTTGAGCCCTGCGAGATGCGGGATTTTGCTTCCGGCGCTCGATAGAAAATTCCATGTTTTGGTGATTATTGTTTTTGCGCGTGAGGTCCTGTGTGAGTGGTATTTCGATTTTTTTGTGTGGTGAGCTGTATTTTCAATTTTTTTAAGCGGGATTGCGGGATTGACCATTTTTTCGTGCGGGATTGCGGTATTTTCGAATTTTTCGTGCGGGATTGCGGTATTCTTAACCCCCCTAGGCCCCCCTCTGGTAGTGATTGTAATGAAAACAACACGTGCTTGGTCACGTGACGTCATGCTTGCAAGTTAACCAATGAGAGTCCGTCATATAATTGTAACTATGTTGATGTGTTTTTTGTCTCGATTTCAGTTCCATCCTGCCAAAAGCCTGACATACCATCAAACGCACGCAGTACCAGAAGATTGAAAGCAAAATACAGATACAACGAGATCGTTTCCTTTGTGTGCGAGCATGGCTTCTTCACTGCTGGGGGTAGAATACAGAGATGCAGGGAACAAGGAAAATGGAGTGGTAATCGACTGAGGTGTATACGTAAGTATAAAGAAAATATTTAGATTTTAGCCTTTACTAGCATCATTGGTGGCATGGTTGGCACTGAGTGAGGGTACTGGCCATTCACTGCTGTGGTCCGGGTTCGAGTCCAAGCCTGGGCGCTGGATCATATGTGAACTAAGTTTGTTTGATGTGTTGTTCTACCTCCACGAGAGTTTTTCGCCGGTTTCTCCGATTTTGAATTGAGCGTTGTATGTAAAGTATTTCATGTGGAGGTAGTGAGTGTGAGTGGCACGAGTGCCAGTGGATGAAGAACCACTATGTGGATATGCTGTTGTGAAAAGATTATTTATCTATTATTATTTATTTACTTATCAAAAAATCCAGCCGTCCTTTCGATCGCAGGCCCGTTACCGAGGGAAGTGAACGGAAGGGTAGCTGCTTTCTTGTAATAAGACTAAACCTTTTTCAGGAAGATGCCCCATTAAGATGTATTTTTTATATTTGCATTCCAAGATAGTAAAAGACTGTGTCATACCCACAAGTGACCTCGCTCGACACTAGGAGTTCCAGTAGCTCAGTTGTTAGAACATCTGACCGGAATGCGGAAAGTCGTGGGTTATTATTTGTGGGAGTCCATGAATCATTCATTTCTACATTGTCAGACTGTGTCAATCGATCTGAGTGTGAGCAAAATATTTAACTTCGATCACAGCATTCAAACTAAATGATTTTGTTCATAATTGGTCTCGGATATATATAAAGCGAACGATATTTTAGCTTGCATTTGTCTTTTCTAAGTATATAATCCAGAATGCACTATTGGCTTTGGAATGTAACGGCCTTATTAAACATGCTCAAAGCATGAAAGACACTGGTCGATTCTCTTTACAAAATGCATCTTATCCAGTGTAGCTATTTCAGCTCTGCATGCATCAGCTTGCTATAATGTTCACAATTGCAGCAATGCCTCTGCAAGCTTCTTGTTTCAAATGTTTGTTTTAGCCAAGAGTTGCGGTAACCCTGGTACCCCTAAAAACGGAAGACGTCTTGGTTTCGTGTTCACGTTTAAGAGTAAAGTGCACTATGAATGCAACCGTGGTTACTTACTCATTGGACCCGCATTTAGACAATGCCACAGTAACCAAAGATGGAGCGGTGATACACCTACATGTGAACGTAAGTCTCCTTCAGAATGATTTAATCAACTTTGGAAAATATGAATGCGCTTTCATTATTTATGCTTTCAAGGTGAACTTCATGTTTTCTGAGGGAATACCGTGAAGACCAGCACCAGATGTATATACTGATACTTCCATTAAGGGAACACTCTCGGGAATCCTTTTTGTGAGGTTGAAGCAATGCGGAAATAGCCCTTTGGGAATTCTGAACAAATGTTCCTCTTGACAGTGGTGTTCACTCAATAGAGATCAGAAACCAAAAGATTTTCCGGAACCCAGAATTGTATATCCACTAAGTGGAGGGTGTCACTTTAACAGAGATGCTCTATAGTACAGATTTCACTGTATATGTAAATTTTTCCAAGGGAAGTGTGAAAAATTAAAGACTAAGTTAAGATTACAATGAAGCCTGTATCTAAGAATCCAACTGACTGGATGATGATCAACTTTGTTTTTCAAATGATTTATTACCTTACTGTCCAATTCCTCCATTAACAGCTATCGACTGTAAATCTTTACAAACACCACAACACGGAGAGAAGATTGAAGAAACCAAGACGACTTATCAAGGTAGAGTAACTTTCCATTGCAAGAAAAAAGGATACGAACTAAAAGGATCAGCAACGCGTATTTGCCAAGAAGATGGAAAGTGGGATGGAACACTGACAAAATGTGATCGTAAGTATAGCTCGTAATAATAATAACTTTATTAACGTCTCAATAATCTCCAGCCGGCACTGGTACCTATACAATTGTAGCTTCTAATCGGGGAGAGAATCTCGAAAATACATGATTAATTGAAAACTGGCAAATAATAAGTACAGTAAGAGCACTGGAAATCACTAGCCCATTAGCTTACTTTAAGGGGAAGGGGAAGGATGAAGGAAAGAAGAGGACAAGGGGTGTAGCTGCTTTCCCATCGTCGACTCCAAGTCCCAGTACTTTTACTGGAGCTTCTCAGACTCAGAATAGCAGTCTTCTTGTCTGATTGGAAGGGAAAGCCTCATACATTCCCAGCTATGGTCTAGGAAGTGTATCTGTGATGCTGCCTGTAATAGTGTACATGTAGGCTGTGATTGAAAGACGTAAGGTTTATGTATTTATTCTTTCAGCTGTTGAATGTACAGATCCTGGAAAGCCCATCAAAGGAGGGCGAAAACCAGATGTAAATAAATATGTTTATGAAGACAAGGTCGAATTTGAATGCAAGACCAACCACACACTTAAAGGCAACTCATTCATCATCTGCCAGCAAGACAAATCGTGGACAGGATCTCCCCCAAAGTGCTTGGGTAAGATTATAAGAGGTCCTAGGTTGGATTAGTGCAGCTCTTGTTGTATAGTGGGAATTTTCATTGAACAAGACTTAAGCAGGGAGTGAATGTAAAGTCTCTTTGGATCTGCCACGATATGCCTCTGACACATGGCCGATTGAAGAAGCAGGGGAAGGAGGAGGAGGAGAGAGAGGAGAAGGAATAGGGGAGGAGAGAGAGAAAAAGGGAGAATAAAAGTCCAACTAAGTGAGCTCTTCCTTCGAGCACAGTTGAGGTAATAAGATAATGTTTTTCTTGTGCATTCTCTTTAGCTCCATGTTCAGATCCTGGAATTCCAAAAGGTGGTTTTCGTCATCATCATTCCTTCCTTCATGACAAAAAGGTCACGTTTTCATGTAAAGATGGATGGAAGATGGAAGGTGAAAAGACCATCACATGTACTGATGGAAAGTGGGACTACGATACTCCGAAGTGCTTGGGTAAGTTGAACATGATATTCTTTGGATTCTAGTATGATTTCTATGTCCTCTCTTGGGTAGTTATCATTGATTGTTATTCGTGCAAAGGTATAGTGCACTTAGACTACTTACTTAGTGAATTAGTGCACAAACGTTATTCGGCTTTTACTTTCTTCTAGACATACTATCAACTAGAGGGTTGTTATGTTTAGGGTGGCTGAATATTATGACTGTTATGAGTGTTGTTGTTTGGAGTGGAAAGAGTGAATAGTTCGGACTAAACAATACAATACGATAAACTTTATTTCAAGAGGGTGACACGTGACAGTACAGAGGACTCTTAGCAAAAGGTCAATGATTATATAAGTATTTAATAAAGTTAACAAAACTATGTAATCATTATATAAGAATGACAGATAACAGAGTGAAAGAAATTATAACTGTTAATTGTTGATTTCAAAACGTTAGAATTTGCACACACAAGTAAACCGAACTTGACGTAACTTACAAAACTTTTCAAGCTCTGAAAGGAACCGTTTTCACGCACTGAATTACGTCCGCATTACGTCTTACACCGTGTTATAGTCGAGCTCTCAAATGAACTTGTTATTGCTCCCTGAATATACCGTTCTGCTTCATGTGATGTTACGAAGAATTACTTTGCAATAGATTCACGTAATATCGACATTGCCATGCTTCTTCTCCCCTACAACCTTTTCTTTCGATTCGGATCTTCATCTTATTTCCGCACAACCTGGACTTTTGATTAGTTTTATTTCTATGGTGACTGCAATTCTTCGTTGGAATTATTCTCAGAGGGCTGTGCAACACCAAAGTCACCTGACAACGGTGGTATATACTCAAAGAAGAGCTTTTACTACAATGACGAGCAACTACGTTTCTATTGTCATCATGGTTACAAACGTGTTGGAGTCTATAATGCGTTGTGTCGCAATGGGAAATGGAACAGTGATCCTCCATCTTGTAAACGTATGTATATTGTTATGAGCATGTATGAATTAAAGTATATATTAAGTCATTTAGACAATTTTGATCTTTACTTGCACAGTGTTTAAAGTTTAATCGAAAAGTGTATACTAGGATGAAACCTTTATCATATAGTTTTATGCTACTGTAATCATTTTCAAGCATTCATGTCATGCATCAAAATATCACTGCTTTCATATTGCGCAATCTTGCACAATCTCTTGAATAACATTTTTATTTCTATGGTACTTGCTAGGGCAGTTAAAGTCAGTAATCAATGTTATGTGTAATTCCTTGATAGTATAAGTATAAATATAAATACCAGTGTGTATTGTATCGTACCTTTTTGTAGGAATATGCCGTGATCCAGGAAGTCCCTATAATGGATGGAAGAATGGTAACGACTTCTTTGAAGGAAAAGATGTTACATTCAAATGTAATCAAGGCTATAACTTGATAGGCCTGCAAAGCATACGATGTTTACAGACAGGACAGTGGAGTGGATCAGTACCTCAATGTAAAAGTGAGTTGAACGTAAAAGCGATAGAATTGCATTTATTTGAGCAGATAATAAGGAATGAAGGAAGGAATGAAGGAATTAGTGGGAGAGGTAAGAAAAGGAAGGGAGGAAGGAAGGAAGGAAGGGAGAGATAAAGAAAAGAAGGAAAGGATTGAAGGGAGATGGTAAGGAAGAAAGGAACTAAAGCAGGACAACCCCGATAATATTAATCCGCGGATTATAATAATGATGGATTATAATTGGATTATTATAATCAGTAATGGATTAAGAAACGGCAAAAATTAATACTAATCTTTACTAAAGTCATCACATCATTAATTATTAGTCATCACATGTAACATAAATAGAACTATAAATTAATCACGTTGCAACCCATGAACATCTGTAAAGCTGGCCATAACTTCAGCTGGCTTAATACTTGGCGTGCATGATGACAGAGTTACAAGCGACTGAAACGAAAACCTTGCGAGCAATCTGAGTTAAAGATAAACGTAAGAAACATTAACTGAACATGCAGAAAAGACTGCTTCCAAGTTTTGTTTGCAATGCTTTCTTCTTCGATCAGTAGTTTCATAATATTACATTTAAAATTCGTATTGTTGTACTGTTGGTGTTACGATATTCCGGTACGATATATAAGAGTGCTATTGAATAAATATGAGACTCATTATTGAGGGAGATATGGACATCAAATAATTGTCAAAAAATACTTTTGAATTACTCAATTCTGAGTGCTCTTCTCCAGATTACCTTGACCTTTGCCAAAACTGACTCGCTTAGGCTAAACTCCTAAATAAACATAGTAAAACTGCGGGAGGGAGTCAAATCGTCTGTATATATCATCGCTATTGTCTATTACAACATCACGGCTTCCTTAATTCAATCGATTCAATCATGATCGCACTTCAATTTTGGTTGAGTTAGAAAATGATGTTCGCCATTTGCTGTTAAAGGACCTTTCTACAATCGATATTACTCCGAAGCTAGCATTATATTTTGGAGTTTCAGATCAGTCATTTAACAGTGCTATTGATCTGCCAGATTATAATAAGATTAATATTCTCAAGGGTGTTAAGGCTTGGCATTTTTCAATTTCTCAAAAAATAAGCTTTTCTAAATATCTTCGTGTGGTTTGAACTTCTGATGTTCAAATTAAGCATGAAGGTAATACTCGAGATCCTTAGGATATGAAACGCTAAATCAATGGTAAAGGATGGTCACGTGACCGGAAATTGATTTAATCAGAAATTTGCAAATGGGCTGGCGAAGTTTTGGCTTTTCAAAAACATTTTCAATTAGAACTATTAAGCTAGTCAGGTTAAACAAGAATCAGTCCGGAATGGTCGACTTTTTCTTATTTCAAGGAAGATAATGAACAAAGTTTTGTTCAATACCTTGGTCACGTGACCTATTTTGTAAAATATTTTGCCAGGAAAATGAGAAAGTCATCTATTCCGGACAGAAACCTGCTTAGTGGCTCCTAAGAAACACGTTTATAAAGAAAAATTTTTTATTAAAGTAAAACCCATTGGCCCATTTGAATTTATCGATTTTTACGTTTCTGAGGTCACGTGACCACTCAAAAATGTAATTATCATACTTGAAATACGGAGAGCCCTAAGATACACCTAGGTGTCAAATCTCACTTTTCTAGGTAAAATTTTAACAGAGTTATGCCAGAAACTGCAATTATGGAAAAAGCCCGCAAGCCTTAACACCCTTGAGTTTATCATACTTGCGGTTAATATTAATTAGATTAATATTAATCGTACCCAAGATTGATATTAATCCTAATGGATTAAAAAACGGCTCAACCTTCAGTAATGGATTATAATAATCTATTACTGGATTATAATAATCTATTACTGGATTATAATAATCCATTACTGGATTATAATAATCCTTGAGATTAATATTAATCTGATTAATATTTATCCGGGTTGTCCTACTAAAGGAAAGAACAAGTTGCAGCTGTTTGGGAGTGGGTACGAATCCTATACGTATAGGCCTGCAAAGCATACGATGTTTACAGACAGGACAGTGGAGTGGATCAGTACCTCAGTGTAAAAGTGAGTTGAACGAAAAAGCGATAGAAATGCATTTATTTGAGCAGATAATATAGAAGAAAAGAAGGAATTAGTGGGAGAGGAAAAAAAAGGAAGGAATGGAGAGGAGAAGAGAAGAAGGAAAGGATTGAAGGAAGGGAGATAGGAAGGAAGAAAGAAACTGAAGGAAAGAACAAGTATAATAGTTGTTTGCCGAATCACATAAGTATCTATAACTTTAATGTTTACAATTTTAGGACGTTGCCATGTCAACCATGTACAAAACAGCGAAATAATTACTGCAAATGGCATCCAGCTCTTCAAAAAACAAACGGTAAAACACGGAAAGAGAATAACTTACAACTGTAAAAGAGGATATACTCTTGAAGGAGATAAAACAATTAGCTGTGATAATGGTCGATGGAGCAAAAGAATTCCTCAATGCAAAGGTAATTGAATACTATAAAATACTGAGCCATAATGAAAATATGTAAACGATACAAACCCATGTTTTTAACGGCCAGCACTGAATTTGATGCATATATATGTGCTGCCCATATCCTTACTTCTGAATTTTGCTGTGCAGAAAAATTGTCATATATCGAAAAGAAAAATAACAATATTAAATGAATCGAGTAAGGATGAATTGTTTAAATTATAAAACTTATTACCCGTGGAACTTTGTTTCAGCACCGTGTCCTGACCCAGGCTCGATACAAAATGGTAGAAAGATCGGGAATGACTTTTCACATGGACGTTTTGTGAGTTACTACTGTTACAGTGGCTACACATTAGATAGACTTGGATCACTGCGATGCAGCAATGGACGATGGGATAAATCTGTGCCCAACTGCAAAGGTAGGGTGTCTTTGTGTGGGTTTGAGCTGGATCAGTTGCAAATGTACATTCCTCGCTCTTGCCACTCTTTTTAGCCTGAAACTCGGCTTGTTTCCTAACACTTGAAAACAATGAGAATTTTGGACAAACGATTAGGCTTAATTGGTTCTTGAAAACACGAGAAAGTTCTTCTGTTGCTATGTGCTAAAAAAAATCAGTCCCGTACTAGTACTGCGGCATTTTAAATTCATCTCATTGATGTTATGTCTTATACTATTAAGCTCCTTTTATAATGTGTTTTGTATACAAAACTAATAAACTTGTTATTATATTGCTTTTAAACCTCAAGAGTCTTGTAGTGATCCAGGAACTCCTCGTAATGGCAGAAAAAACGGTGACAGTTTTGAGCACGGCAAACGAGTGTCTTACACTTGTCAGTGGGGAACCCAGCTGGTGGGTTCTCGGTGGTTAACATGTAATGATGGCAAGTGGTCTAGTGAGGCCCCAAAATGTCTAGGTAAGATACAGCTTTACAAAATACATGAGGATGTAATTCTTAAGTACTTTATCTACATTCCATAGAGTGTCTGCACTTTGGAATGTTATTTATATCTAATGAAATAAATCGTTTTTATCTATTTCTTTCTTTCTTTCTTTCTTCCCTCCCTCCTTCCTTTCTTCCCTCCCTCCTTCCTTTCTTCCTTCCCTTCTTCTTCTTCTTCTTCTTCTTCTTCTTCTTCTTCTTCTTCTTTTCTTTCTTTTTTAAGGGCATGCTGCCGCATCTCTCAATATCTGCAAATGTTAAACGGAGAATCACTTTTGGTTTCAAATAGAAAGATTTTTATCTTTCTTGAAATGTTGTAACCATTGAATAAGTTTTACAGTTGTCTTCTATTCTCAGTATTAATTATTGCGAATCTTTTGTATCAGAAATTTGTAACGATCTAGGAAGTCCTGTGAATGGTTATAAAAAAGGCAAAAGGCTCTCAGGTGACAAGATGACATTCTTCTGTAAAACGAACTACGACTTAGTTGGTAGCAAAGAAATTTTCTGTCACAAAGGAACGTGGAATGGAAGTGTTCCACAATGCCTTGGTAAGCCCATCATATTATAAATATTCTATCGGAAGGACTAGTATAGAAGTTCAATGATAACTGAAGCCCCGTTTTCTCATGGAAGTGGGAAAGAAACAAGTCTTTGAATATTAAACAATATTAATACGGACTCACAAAAGATAAATTTGTAACCCATTCATCAATCTGTTAGTTTTTGTTGTTGTTGCTTTGCTATGTTTGTAGAACTTATAATGTTTGTTCCCTATTCCCATTTAAGGTCGCTGTAAGGTTCCAAATAACATTGGTACTGTTCAAGTACATTCTTTTGTTTTACAACGAGGCGACTGGCTCAAACACGGAACAAGGCTGACATTTGGATGCAATAACGGACAAGAACTTGAAGGACAAAATGAAACCATTTGTTTAAATGGCGGCTGGACGCACGATTTTCCAGAATGCAAAGGTAGGTAACTTCCGATGTATTCACGATTTTTCCTGGTGAATGTTGTCTCTTAGATTAAATCTTGATCAAAGTCCGACTTTTCTCTAGAGATCATGATTTTGATCTTGTGAAACGCATCTGCATTTTTCAGTTCCATGCAGAGAACCTGATGCTATCAGTAATGGAACACAACGAGGTACGAAATTCAAGTTCCAGTTCGTTTGTAATCCTGGATATTCCCTATTTGGACCATCAACTATTCATTGCAATCATGGAGTTTGGAGTAAAAGGCCACCTCGATGTATCCGTAAGTTATTTTCTAATATGATATATGAACGATTGCGAAAAAATTTTAATTTTAACTATCATATAATAGCATTTGTCTGACTTTGTCATTCATTGAGTGCAATCAATTTTGAAGGTAATTGTCCAGTTCTTGGAATCCGTAATGGCTACAGAACTAACAACAATGTCAAACATGCTCAATGGACATCATTTGGGTGTAACTTCGGATATCGATTAAAAGGAACGACAACTTTGCAATGTGACAATGGACAGTGGAGAGGTGAAATACCTACCTGTGTTGGTAAGATTCCACTAACGGCAACAGCAGAAGCGGAAGTAAAATACACAGACTCAGTGTTGCACTGTACTTGCAGATCGAGAAACAACAAGCAGCTAGAGTATAAATGAAATTGTGTGTGTTGTTTCTGTTTCTGCTTCCTTTGCTTGTGAAAACCAGGCTTGAGTTGGCGGACAACAAAGTATTAAAAATTGTAAATATTCATATATATATAGTATATACAAAATTAGATTGACTTGACTCACTTTGGGTGTCATGATTGTTTTAATGAAGCATCTGCATTTTCCATTATTGTCATTCATATACTTTGTAAATTAGTGATGCAGGTTCTAAATGTACATCGGCGTCATTAAGTGCATTATTTTGGGATAAACCGTCAATTTGCGCTCTAAAGACTTGTACGTAGGTCCACATCGGCCTTTTTACTATCATCACGCTTAATACAATAGAGATGGAGTTTGATGAACAATTTTTTCCCAAAAACCCTTTCGTGGCTACAAAGCAAAGCACTTTAACTTACCTCGGATGCTTGTGGAACAATTGGTTTGTTATGCATGCACTGTAAGAGGATTAGAGAGGGATGGCTTAAATAACATATATTACAAACTGAATTGAGACATATATTTTAGTTTCTGCCGGAATGTTGCATTACAAATGATCCGGCTTTGGTATCCCTATGATATTGATTTTGCTTTGCAATTGGATTTCACAGGCATTTGTCCGCATGTTAATGCACCAAAATATGGTGAACTCCTGGACAACAATTTTGAGTCTGGTGCAACTGTAAGGTTCCGTTGCAGACCGGGCTATACTCTTCGAGGGCCACACAACATCACATGTCACGATAGAACATGGAGTCACAACAAATTACCGGTGTGCAGAGGTAAGGTTATTTATACGACCGTGTTGTCACAAACGTGTAAATAGAGTTGGTTTAATTATTGAAATGTACATTCTCTTATGTAGCTGATTGCAGTGACCCTGGAACACCTAAAGATGGACAAAGACATGGAAACGTCTTTTCACATGGCAGTGTGGTGTATTTTACTTGTGACAATGAAACAGTCTTGATTGGTTCTTCAAGAATACATTGTACAGATGGAAGCTGGTCTCATTTAAAACCATTTTGTGAAGGTAATTCGCGAAGGATGCTGGTACAACCTCGCATTCGTGAATCCAGACACTTCCCATTCATCTAGTTGTAACCTCTCGAGCTGCCTCTATATCCCTTGTATGTACATTCAACTAAATCGAATCACTAAACTTGATGAATGCGTCTACCTGAACAATAAACGTAACTTCGAGTAACAAGTTCATCTCCTTTTAGCGAAATGTAAAGAACCGGGTAATGTTCCAAACGCAACAAGACAGCATGGGTTCTCCAAGGAAGGTAGACAAACTCTCACTTTCTTTTGTCCCAAACACATGGTTTTGATTGGTCAGCGAGTCTTGATCTGTTACCAGGGAAAATGGTCACATGATCTTCCATCTTGCTCAGGTATAACATTTATTCGTCTTAAATTGTATGCTGGTTTTCCTCTTATTCCCGGCCTTCCAACTTATACAAGTTGTTTTATTTTATTGTATTTTTTGGAGCATCATTAATGATAATAATATTTTAGTATTCAGAAAGCTAACACGACGTTTTGTTTTCAAAGTGCATGCCATGAATTATGTACCGGCACTATTGGGATATATTTTTCTACTTCCTGTTGTTGGTGCATTTGTGGTTAAAGTCCTTCGACTTTAATGATGATCAGCTTGAGAAAATGGCCGCAGTTATTGCATGATGTTAACCGAGAACTGATTCGCGAAATTTGGAGTAACCTCTTTGGGATCTATAATACAGAACAACTAATTTGTACACAACAGGCAACAAAAACTACATGTCTAATTATTGGAAGTTTTAGAGAACAGCAACAACGACGACGACGACGAGTTTTTTCACACATTCATTTGACTACAATCACAAATAAATAAATAAGTCGGACAAGCACGCGCGAACTAGTTCTCTTATAAAACCTTTCAGAGCTTGAAGTGTTGAATATGTGATGAATGATAATCGTATTCAGATAATTACAAAATATGTGATATGAGTGTTCTCAAGAAGAGTAAATGCTTATGGTTGTTTTGGGTTGATGGGTTATTTATTGTGAATATAATGCAAACATTTTTGTTTATACTTAAGACTGTGGTTCGCCTCTTGGTATGGAGAGTAAAAAGATTCCAGACGGCAACATACAAGCTTCGTCACACAAGGACTGGTATCACCGGCCAATGTACGGACGGTTGAATCACCCGAGGGCTTGGTGTTCTGAAAAAGAATGGGCACCATATTTGGAAATTGACCTTGGCAAGCCTTACCGCATAACTTACTTGGCCACTCAAGGAAGTGAACAAGATAACATTTGGGTGACAGAATACACTGTAACGCATACTTTAGCCAGAACAGATTTTATCGAGTACAGAGAAAATGACAGAGAAAAGGTGTAGTAAAGTTGATGTTAATCACTAGCTATATTTAGCACCTCTTAGAAGCTGGCACACTCTAGGGGACATATTGTAGGAACTAGCCTGCGTTGCGGGCTCTCAAGGGAAGGGGACGGGAAGGGGAAAGATAATCAGCCCCCCTCCCCTTCCCCTCCTTCCTCTCCCTCCTTGGTCCTGTGAGCGGCTTTGATGCAAGTTGTAAGTGATAAAAAAGTGGAAACTGGTCGACCATTCACACGAAAGCACAGTTGACGAGAAAAATTCTATCTCTTCAAAGGAACAACTTACATCAAAGCCGCTCACAGGACAAATAAGCAAAGTCTTTTGGCAACTTTTGACATCAATTAAAAGTTATTGTGCGAAAGCTGGAAATTTTTCTCGTTCTTTAATTTCGAGTCATCAAATTTAATAGTTTAATAAGTCTTCGCGATTTATTCAAAATCCCTCTGATAACACTTTCTGATTTTGAATTGGTTAACTGTGCAAGGAAGTGAAGTTTAACACCTATATAGCCATTTTTCTAGAGCTCATCGAAAACTGAATTTAATGATCTTTGTTTTTCGTTGCCATAGCAACGTGTCATGGAAAAAAAATTGGCATCAATCATATCTTCAATCCCTCCTTATTATCTTGTATGAAAATCATTTTGATCAGACAAATGTAAGTTGACCAATTTTCAAAAATAAAATTGGAAGATTTCAGTGTCAAAATCGATCACCAAAATACTACTGGTTAACACCTTAACAGTAATATTTTAGATTGTAGTATAACAGTAAACAAATATAATATTTGAAAAGAGCACACCAAAGTTAGCAAAAGTTGAAATATTGATGGAGTTTTGATGAATAGTGCCAAAATTATGGGCGCGGCTGAAGATGATTATTTTTCTAAAGAAACGTTTGAAGTAGGGCAATCTGTTACCCACCACCATACTTCTTTAGAAAAAAAGTCAAATTTGGGCCAATACCTTTGGCCCTATTCATCGAAACTCCTTCAAAATTTCAGTTCGTGTTCACTTTTGTGTGCTCTTTTCAAATCGCATTTTTATTTTTGTTGGATTAAAATCTTAAGTGTCACGCAAAGTTTGCAAAAACCCCATTTGTCCCTGCAACAAGTGGAACAACAACAAGTCCCCAATAATTTTAAGTATTATGCCCCAAAAGATTGTCCCATTTAACTTAAGAAATATTGAATCTACGTGGTAGTTTTATGTGCTTTTTAGCCGTGACGTTATCAGTAGGTTTACCTTGGATTTTTATACATGTGTGTGCTTTATTATTTTAGCATTTTACCGGCAACAAAGATGCAACATCAGTGGTCAGACATAGATTAAAGAAGCCATTTATCGCCAGAAGAATACAAGTTCATCCTTCTTACCCTACAGGATACCTTATTACTCGCGCATGTATGCGAGTAGAGATCTATGGATGTGATATTCCTAATGGTGAGTTTACTGTTTTTTATTTGTTTGTTCAGTTGTTTGTTTGTCTGTTGTTTTTGTTCAGTTTTGTTTTGTCTTGATTGGTTTTGTTTATTTGTTTGTCTCTCCGTTTGTATGTCGGTTTGTTTAACGTTTGTTTGTTTGTGCGTCTGTTTATTTGTCTAGTTGTTTGTTTGTCTGTCTGTCTATTTATTGTCTGCTTGTTTGTTTCTCAGTCTGTTTTTCTGTCTGTCTGTCTGTCTGTTTGTTTGTTTGTTTGTTTGTTTGTTTGTTTGTTTGTTTTTGACTATCAGTCTTCGGTATTAGATATATTAAGGCAAACGCGACACGACGTGAGAGAGGACGCCACGCCTTTACGAATTCTAATCAAAATAGTCGTTGACGTTGCCAACGGTCGGAAGAGAGTGCGGAAATGTGAAATGGGTTACGTCCTACTCAGCCGGTAGTCACGTATCATCGCGTCGCGTTGCGTTTGCTAAACGATCTCTCTATAGCATAAACAAGTAGAGCATGCGTTATTTTTCGAGCACTTTCACTTGTTACATGATTGCAAGACAATTCAATGTGTTTATCTGTTCTGCTTTTCTTTAGATTGCGTGATGGTTGGATCACGTGTTCTAGGAAAATGGGGGACAAATATGTATGGAATAGACTACTACTATAAGGCGTATGTGAAGACTATCGGTGGAAGTTATGTTCAGTTAGACTTAGAAAACGAAGAACATCACGATGATTTTTTCAAACATTTGCCAAAGACGTCGATTGTACTGGATGTTCCACCAAAACAAGGCGACTTGAAAAAAGGAATAAATAAAGGAATAACCGTACTGGCACCTTGGAAAGGGCGATATTATCCTGGGAGAATAACTTACATAAGTAGTAAACACTATTACGTGGAAGTAGATCGTGAATACAAAAAGTGGTTCACTATAAGTCAACTTCGACTTCTAAAAAAGGAAAAGTTTTGTGAGTGATAAAGATTATTTATTAAACCTAGTGTTACTCTGGATGGGTCAGCCATATATTCACAGAAACTTACTACTAAGTCTAGAGTCTTCATCAAAGAATCATATATAGTTTCATCTTTTCCGATGAAAATATAGAATAATAATAATAATAGTCTTTATTGAAAAAAAAATCGCTCTCAGCAAACGTGAGGGCTCACATGTGTAAAAAAGTAACAAAAATAAGAAGCTAAAATTCTTTCATATGTCTTTCACATCTTTCATATCATAATAAGGTTACAAACGTTATTTCTCTAGCTAGAAAAAAACAACTCAGAACTTGAGAGTTAGGATTTGGTATGGTCAGAAACTATTAATTAATTAAAGTTACTTTGTGTTGGCCCATGGACCACGTTGCGTGGCGTGACTAAACACGAGATGAGACTAAACACGTGACGAGACTCAACACGTGACGAGACTCAATTCACGTGACGAGACTCAATACGTGACGAGACTCAACACTTGACGAAACTAAACACGAGACGAGACTCAACACGTGACGGGACTCAATTCACGTGACGAAACTCAATACCGCTAACAGACATAAAACATAACGGAACAAAAATATTTCGACTGTTGTCATGAGGTTTCTTTTATACATTTTAGCCTCGTTATCAAGCACATGCAATATTTAAGTTTTGAGAATGTTCTATTCTTCTTGGAACCACGTGAACTTCACCTAAGTTTGGGTTTCCTGTGCCCACCCCATGTTGATTCAGTGTTGACTGTTGATTGCCCACCCCATGTTCCACGGGAAATCTAACCTATCTAGTGTCGATGACAGTTCATGATCTCTTGAAATCTCTTGAAATGGGAAAAGCTTTTGAGTAAGGGGGAAGAAATCTTAAAAACGGGATACAAATATTCCTTCTTCCCTCTCCCCTCCTCAAATTGCCAGCTATGCAGGCAGCAATAGTTTGCGTACACCGAGTCGTACGAAATCCACTTGATTGGTCAAATAATGCTTGTATATTCTAGTGTGTCTACTTTAGTGTTAGGAGCATAAGGAGTAAAGACATTAATTAGTTCATTTTGAAGCTGCCCTATTAAAGATACACTACACTGGTATATTTAGCTTTACTCATTTAACTGTAATATATAGTGTCCAATAGATGTCTTCAATAAACTTGGTAACAAATTAAATGATGTTTTGGTGCGTTTGCTTAAGTTTAAAAAGAGATTAAGGATGACGTAAACGGTAGACAGCAGAGAGGATCACGTTGTCTACTTTTTTCGCGGCTGGCGTTGCGCGTTTGGCATTTTAATGGGAGAATGACTTTCCACGTTTAGGGCAAACGCGAAATGCATGACTCACGTACCCTCACGTTGACACGGCAACGCCAGACTCGAAAACAAAAAACAGATATCCCGTGATCATCTCTGCCGTTTCCCGTTTGCACTTACTACCTCTTAGACTCTGTCATTGATGTAAAGCCTTGTTTTTACGAGCGACAGCAACTTAAAAGCTGTCTAGACGCAGCATACGCAGACAGTGTACTTTTATTTATCACATAGCTGCTTCAAAAGACCGCTGTTAATGAGCAGTACATCATAATGATTGAGAGAGGCTACGCCCACACTTACTCAAAAACGCATCAGTTTGCTATGGTGAGCAAAACGTGAAGTTACATTCACCGTACAACATTTAGGGCAACACTGTTGCGTTACAAATGGCGTAGCAACATGGCTCGTGCGGCTGTGAGAAATTGATATGGCAACAGTGTTGTGAGTTTTTGAAGCTTGTTTTAAACCGAACTAAATGTTTGTTCTTGGTATAACTAAATGTTAAAAAACCTGCAACGTTTTGCCGCAACAATCCTACGCTAAAATTCGTAGCCATGAGCTATGTTACTCTACGACGTCTTTCTTTTTTAAGCTACGACGTTGTGATAACATTTGTAGTCTAATGTAGCAGTCAATTTAAGGCGACGTTCTCTTTTGTGACTTTTGTTTAAGAACAAAGGGGAGGGGAGTGAAGGGAGAAGGAGGGGAAAGGGGAGGCGGACTTGGGAGGAGGGGAGAAAAGGGAGAGCCTGCCGGTAAACCCGCCCCAGGTTTTTCGGTTACTCGCGCACACCAGCGTGCGCGTATTTGAAATATTTATGTTTTCAGTGATGGACAACTGATGGAGGAATCGGCAGTGGATGAGAACATAAAACTACTAAATCTCGATCTAAAACAAGAGCAACATGCTTTGAAATCTCTCTTGGCTGGCAAAGATGTCCCGGCGGTTCTGCCGACTGGTTTTAGAAAACGTAGAATTTATCAAGCTTTACATAAGTCAAGTATTTACAACATAAAATGCGTCATTGGGCGATTAACGATTACCCGGTCGTTTCGGATTCGTTACTGAAATTCAGGTCAATTTTGGTTAAAAGCTTACAAAGCTAAAATCACAGGCTTACCATGGCCATATTGTGTCGGTGTGGTGGTTGGGCTTCCTGTGGATATTTACTACTTTTAATTATGCCTCCGAATAGGCCATTTGCACGATGACGTCATTTTACTACAACTACCAGAATGCTCTACGAATTTTCTTTCTTATTCAGATTTTTATTCCCTTATGAGAATAGTCGAACAATTGGCACTAATTATTTTACAAAAGAAAGTGGGCAAAGCATTCTGGTAGTTGTAGTATATGACGCCATCATGCAAATGGCCTATTCGCCGAAAACTTAAATAATAAAATAAATATCCCTTAAGACTATGATAGAAATAAAGACTGACTGTTTATAAACACTTCTGACGTATTTATTTTTGATTTGGGTACGGTTTAGGGTGGCTTTTGAGCGATCCTTTTCGACGGACCACGCTCCCAGGTGTAGAAAGACACTTATAAAAACCTCAAACATCCGACAACAGTAAATGTTGAATCCTCCTAGCTTCGGCCTATAAGCTCGTCATAATAACAATAACAAGACGCACATAGTGACTCGTGCCCAAGTGGAATTCAGTCTGGCATGATCGAGAATGAGCTAGGCAGTAGGACATCGCTCATACCTGCCTTATCATAGAAATTTAGTTCGGTTCCCTGTGACGTCATTTCGCCTACTTTTTACATCAGTCAACTCTCATCTTATGGACACTCCAGTATAACAGATACTGCACTACTACGGAAAGAAGCTAGATACCCGACATAGAAATATACGTACGAGAGCGCATTAGAAAATGTCTGAAAAATATATATGTCAGTAAAGCTAGTTTAGGCAGTCACGTTTTGAGTTCGGTACTGCGAAGCGAAATATTTGTCTGCTTCGCCGGCAAGCTGATTTGAACTTATGGAAGTAGCGATCTCGATCCTAAATTTTCAACGGTCTGGTTCATTTCCAGCTTTTGTCAGTTTTGCCGGACCACGGCCTGGGCACGAGTAAAAATTCAGTAAAACTTCTAGAGTTATGAATTCGTTTTGGTGCGGCGAAGGCGCCAAAAAAAATGTGTATTTGACAGATCGTAGATCATATTCAGTGCACCACTTCCGGTGATTTGTGATTGGTCGAGGTAATTTGATCCTTCGAGTGGAAGCAACCGAAAAACCTGGGGTTTACCGGCAGGCTCTCCTTTTCCTCTCCTTAAGGTGCGAAAACGAAGAAAACTGATATGTGTGGTCTAGTATGAGCTTGTGTATAACATGTTTGCATGCAAATGGCAATACGAACAAATTGTAGGATTTTCAATAACGTTTTACAGCTATACGACTGTCGTTGCAAAACACAGTAACAAAGTGGCTTATTTTGCCTCATGGGTAGTGCAGGGCATTAAAGACTTAGGTCGGTAGAGGTCTTTATTCGGATTGCGCGGTTTTTTCCGTAATCGTACCTGTTATGATATCAAATAGCAAAAAGACAAGAAAAGGCAAAGACTGTGAAAGACTGGATCATTTCAACTGAAGTTTTTTGTAAACGGTCTACAACAAGGTACGTATAACTCAATCAGAACCAGAGAGGACGAACACACAAAGGTGCAAATGACAGACAATGAATACGTGGACAAAATCTCATCGAAGCCAGTTCCTTATCATATTGCAACAAGAGCAAATCAATCGTTTGCACTGGATCATTGAGTCGGCTATCCAGAAGAAGTGATACTGATTTCCTGCTGAAATTTTGTTATTACAGGAAAACCTTTTAAAAACATCTTATTCCGCAGTCCACATTTTCAAACATTCAACATAATATTAAGTGAAACTGATTACTTGCAATAGATACTCAGACACATCCTATATTCATTCATATATTCTATATGTGTATTTTGTTTGTTTGTTTGTTTGTTTGTTTGTTTGTTTGTTTGTTTGTTTGTTTGTTTGTTTGTTTGTTTGTTTGTTTGTTTGTTTGTTTGTTTGTTTGTTTGTTTGTTTGTTTGTTTGTTTGTTTTAAAATACGTTTCATATAAAATGCTTTGAACAGTTTCAATTTTATATTCTCCTTGGCCAATTAAGAACAATTTCTGAGAGTGATATCTTTTGAACCAGTTACTCTTTTCAAGATGGCCCGTGTATTGGTGACCTTGGTTGTTGTCGTTTCGGTTTACATATGTTGTTTAGAATGTACTCCAGGTAAGAAATTCACTTGAAATTATAAGACAGTGACCTTCTAAGAGTTTCTTAATTTCAATTATTGGATTTGTCCAATGAAAAAAGGATTGACAGTCTTGTGACTGATAGTCTTGTGACTGCAAAATGGTCCCAGATCAGTTCCGTGTAAATATTTCTCGAAAACCCTTGGGGGGAATCACAAGACTCTCTAAGTTCAGGCAGTTTGCCAAGGCTCAAATTTTTGGACTTGAACTCACAGTACTTATTTAGAGTATGTTTTTCATGAAAACTAGTAGCCAATACCCGAAGCCTCTTTTCCCTGAATGGTTTTCTTGCAATAAGAAGACTTGAATGCCGTATGTGATGGCAAGATTGCTGAAAGTATTGAATTCTATTACCTAACGCATTACCCACAATCGTGCAAGTCAAGGAAAATTTTTCTAAAATTTATCATGTTTTACGAAGGGTATTTTTGATCATTTTATATCATTTGTACGTACAAGTGAAAACAAGTACACATGTAAGACGTGAATTATAAGAACGTTTGGTAAGGAGACTCGTCGTTTTTACTTAATGGTTGATGGCGCGCACCCCTACAGCTCACTAAGTATATTATTTTGTAAAAATATAGAAAATCTTGTAAAAATCTTGTAAATGTGTGAGTTGTAGAAAGTCTACTACGCAACTCGGCCGGGAACAGCAATCTGAGCTTTCTTATTTTATGGTCGCGTCAAATTAAAAAAGGACGAAAATGTTTTTTATAGCGTCTTATCTAAGTCGTGTTTAAGAGAAGACGCGTCTTCAGTTTGTAATAAAACACATCATCTTAGTTGCCACAAAATAAATTCTGACAATATCCGTATATCTATGTTATTCAGACTATAATGGCTGCGGTGAGAGTACAGTGTCGGTACGAGCTAGGATCATTGGAGGAAGTCGCTCAATTCGTGGAATGTGGCCATGGCAGGTTGGAATGTATAAAAAGGGTAAGTCTACAATGTTTTAGATCATCCAAATAAGGCAATTTTACATCACAAATGACCAGGTGACCACAATACTAAGAGAGCGAAACTCGCGGATTTATTGCTGTCCGCGCGATGTGCTTGGTTATAAAGGTTAATAGCAACAGGCTTTCAAACAATGGAATTTGATTTTTACGCGCACGCCTATACGAACAGTTTCTTCTCCGGCAATCAAATTTCATTGTTTGTTTGCGCGATGGCGCAACTTCCTGTTACTAAAAATAATCTTAGGCGTCAAGCACATAGCACACACATTAGTCTCCTTCGCAGCCGTTATTAGGGTCGGGCTCCCTGTGGTCATTAACCCTAATAACGGGTGCGAAGGAGACTACACACACATCAGCTCTTAGTATATGCTCTCTTGAAATGACATATTTGACATTAATGAATCTTGCAAATTTACTATATAGCTACAATTTGGCTGGCTGCCGACAGATTTTATATAGGCGTATAGAGTTTCAGTCTCCAAGTCGGGATAAAATTCATGAGCTACACTTTTAAATATCTTTTAATAGGAGTCTCCAGGTTCAAGATAATTTGTGGCGGTGCTCTCATAGCTCCCCAGTGGGTTTTGACTGCTGCACACTGCTTTTACGTCTGGCGAAATTTCCGTTACGAGAAAGATATTGCATCTCTTAACAGGTACGTCTTAAATCATTAAATAATTAAAGTTATCTAATTGGTAATCATATCACTGAGAGTTATGAGAAACTTCGCAAGGCTTACTGACAGCGCGCTGAAGATCCTTTGACGTCATCTGTGCATCAGCGTCAGCGCCATGATGTCTATAAAAACATTTGAAATTCCTGTCGTAATCCTGCCGTGACCGTGCGGTGCCGTTTTCACACGTCATATGAAATCTACTCTAATTATAACACACGGTCCTAAACATAATTATGCAATTGCGATGCGAAACAAGTTGCACGTTTCCTTCTCCCCTCCCCTCCCCTCCCCTCCCCTCCCCTCCCCTTCCCACCCCACCCCACCCCAGAGTTTCGGTTTTTAACACAGACTCAATGTACGTGACATACAACGATCAGTCACCAGTTTTTGCGTGCTTATTCAGGTATAAATTCATAGCTGGCGATCACAACATCCGAGTTAAAGAATCCACCGAACAAGAAAGATTTCCATCAAAAGTGTACGTCCACCCAGGCTACCGACATGCCCCCTACTACGAGAACGACATCGCGTTGATTAAACTAAACCAACCAGTACCACTCGGTCCCTATATCCGTACTGTATGCCTTCCTGGCACAAGCAAAGACCTTGCAAATCCAGGTTCCTTTGGTAGTGTAGCAGGTTGGGGAGAGACTTTAAAACAGCCCTCCTCAAATTTAATACATCCCTCTGGTCTTCGACACTCTTCGTTTACAATTCAAAACGACACGTTTTGCGATAAAGCGACCAACTACTTCTTTAATAAAACTGTGACCTTCTGCGCTGGTGATGGAAAAGGAAAGCGAGATACTTGCAACGGTGACAGCGGTGGTAGTGTTGTGAGGAATGTGTTAATAAATGGACAACATCGATGGGTTACTGTTGGGCTGGTGAGCTGGGGCGAAGGGTGTGCTGTAAAAAACAAGTACGGATACTATACAAGACTTTATCCGTTTTTGGAATGGATACAAAGCAAGATAACAAGAAAGCGCAAAACAGGTTCATATTTATCATTTTTAGCCGTTCATTAAAGATTTAACTACAAACGAATAAACAAGAACATATTATGTATTCTACAAGTATTTTTAGGTTTGAGGCAATGTAGATATGGTATTACGGGTTTTAAGGGATAAGGGAACTGATAAGGGATTTTAATACTATATTTCATAGCATTATAAAAAGAGTCTAGACAGCTAAGACCCATTTAATTTGGTGACATGCCTAAGATTAAAATGCAACAGGTTTCTGCAGAATCGCGTCATTAGATCCTTTTTAAGGATGAAACTAAAGGAAAGGAGAAGGGAAGGAAGGAACTGAAGGATAGAACAAGTAGTAGCTGTTTGAATTATTAACTTATTACCCGTTGAACTTTGTTACATACAACATCGTGAATGTAAAGTCTCTTTAGTTCTGCCACGATATGCCTCCGACACATGGCCGATGGAAGAAGCGTGATGAGGAGGAGGAGGAGAGAGGAGAAGGAGCAGGGGGAAGAGAGAGAGAGAAGAGAAGTCGAACTAAGTGAGCTCTTTCTTCGAGCACAGTCAAGATAATCCTTTTCTTGTGCATTCTCTTTAGCTCCATGTTCAGATCCTGGAATTCCAAAAGGTGGTTTTCGTCATCATCATTCCTTCCTTCATGACAAAAAGGTCACGTTTTCATGTAAAGATGGATGGAAGATGGAAGGTGAAAAGACCATCACATGTACTGATGGAAAGTGGGACTACGATACTCCGAAGTGCTTGGGTAAGTTGAACATGATATTCTTTGGATTCTAGTATGATTTCTATGTCCTCTCTTGGGTAGTTGTCATTGATCATTTTTCTATGGTACTTGCCAGTTAAAGTCAGTAATCAATGTGTAATTTCTTGATAGTATAAGTACAAATATAAATACCAGTGTGTATTGCATGTATCGTGCCTTTTTGTAGGAATATGCCGTGATCCAGGAAGCCCCTATAATGGATGGAAGAATGGTAACGACTTTTTTGAAGGAAAAGATGTTACATTCAAATGTAATCAAGGCTATAACTTGATAGGCGTACAAAGCATACGATGTTTACAGACAGGACAGTGGAGTGGATCAGTACCTCAATGTAAAAGTGAGTTGAACGAAAAAAGCGATAGAATTGCATTTTTTGAACAGATAATAAGGAAGGACGGAAGGAAGGAATTAGTGGGAGAGGAAATAAAAAGAAGGAAGGAAGGAAGGGAGAGGTGAAGAAAAGAAGGAAAGGATCGAAGGAAAGAAGAAGGGAAGGAAGAAAGGAACTAAAGGAAAGAACAATGCAAGTTGTAGCTGTTTGGGAGTGGGTGCGAATCCTATAAGTATCTATAACTTTTAATGTCTACAATATAATTTTAGAACGTTGCCATGTCAATCATGTACAAAACAGCGAAATAATTACTGCAAATGGCATCCAGCTCTTCAAAAAACAAACGGTAAAACACGGAAGGAGAATAACTTACAACTGTAAAAGAGGATATACTCTTGAAGGAGAGAAAACAATTAGCTGTGATAATGGTCAATGGAGCAAAAGAATTCCTCAATGCCAAGGTAATTGAATACTAAATACTGAGCCATAATGAAAATATGCAAACGATACAAACCCATGTTTTTAACTATACCAGCACTGAATTTGATGCACATATATGCGATGCCCATAATTATCCTTACTTTCAAACTGTGCTGTGCCGTAAAATTGTCATATGTCGAAAAGAAAAATTAAAGAACAATATTAAATGATTGAGTAATAAGGATGAATTGTTTGAATTATTAACTTATTACTCATGGAACTTTGTTGCAGCACCGTGTCCTGACCCAGGCTCGATACAAAATGGTAGAAAGATCGGGAATGACTTTTCACATGGAAGTTTTGTGAGATACTACTGTTACAGTGGCTACACATTAGATAGACCTGGGTCACTGCGATGCAGCAATGGACGATGGGATAAATCAGTGCCCAACTGCAAAGGTAAGGTGTCTTTGTGTGTGCTAGATTGCAAACTCAGTTTCTTTCCTAACACGTTAAAACACTGAGAATTTAGGAAACAAACGATTAGGCTTAATTGGCTCTTGAAAACACGAAGAAAGTTCTTCTGTTGCTATGTATGTTCTTCTGTTGCTATGTGTGTTCTTCTGTTGCTATGTATGTTCTGTTGCTATGTGCTAAAACAATCATTCCCACCGTAGAACTGCCGCATTTTATCTCATTGATGCTGTGTCTCATACTATTTAGCTCCTTTTATAATATGTTTTGTATACAAAACTAATAAACTTGTTATTGCTTTCAAAACTCAAGAGTCTTGTAGTGATCCAGGGACTCCTCGTAATGGCAGAAAGTACGGTGACAGTTTTGAGCACGGCAAACAAGTGTCTTACACTTGTCAACGAGAAACTAAACTCGTGGGTTCTCAATGGTTAAGGTGTAATGATGGAGAATGGTCTAGTGAGGCCCCAAAATGTCTAGGTAAGATACAGCCCTACAAAATACATGCATGCATGCAGTTCTATAGTGCTTATAGTACAATTTCATAGAATCAGATCTACACTTTGGAACGGTGCTTGTATACATCCAATGAAATACATCTTTTTTGAGGAGATGCTGCCGGATCACTCAATATCAATTTTCAGGCTGAAAATATGAAACGGAGATAAAATCACCGCTTTTGGTTCCAATTAAATCGAAAGATTTTTCGCTTTCTTGAAATGCTGTAATGATTAAATAAGTTTGACGGTTATCTTTTTTCTCAGTATTAATCATTGTGCATCTTTTGTATCAGAAATTTGTAAGGATCTAGGGAGACCTGCAAATGGTTATAGAAGAGGAAAAAGCGTGTCACTCTCAGGTGACAAAATAACATTCTTCTGTAAAACGAACTACGACTTAGTTGGTAACAAAGAAATTTTCTGTCACAAAGGAACGTGGAATGGCAGTGTTCCACAATGCCTTGGTAAGCCCATCATATTATAAATATTCTATCGGAAGGACTTTAAGATTGTATAGATGCTCAATGATAACTGAAGCCCCGTTTTCTCATGGAAGTGGGAAAGAAACAAGTCTTTGAATATTAAACAATACGGACTCACAAAAGATAAATTTGTAACCCATTCATCAATCTGTTAGTTTTGTTATTGTTGTTGTTTTTTGTTGTTGTTGTTTTGCTATGCCTGTAGAACTTACAGTGTTTGTTCCCTATTCCCGTTTAAGGTCGCTGTAAGGTTCCAAATAACATTGGTACTGTGCAAGTACATTTTGTTTTACAACGAGGCGACTGGCTCAAACACGGTACAAGGCTGACATTTGGTTGCAATAAAGGACAAGAACTTGAAGGACAAAATGAAACTATTTGTTTAAATGGCGGCTGGACGCACGATTTTCCAGAATGCAAAGGTAGGTACCTTCTGATATATTCACGATTTTTCCTGGTGAATGTTGTCCCTTAGATTAAATCTTGATCAAAGTCCGACTTTTCTCTAGAGATCATGATTTTGATCTTGTGAAACGCATCTGCATTTTTCAGTTCCATGCAGAGAACCTGATGCTATCAGTAATGGCATACAACAAGGCACGAAATTCAAGTTCCAATTCGATTGTAATCCTGGATATTCCTTGTTTGGACCATCAACTATTCATTGCAATTATGGAGTTTGGAGTGATAGGCCACCTCGATGTCTCCGTAAGTTATTTTCTAATATGATATATGAACGATTGCGAAAAAAGTTTAATTTTAATCATATAATAGCATTTGTCTGACTTTGTCATTCATTGAGTGCAATCAATTTTGAAGGTAATTGTCCAGTTCTTGGAATCCGTAATGGCTACAGAACTAACAACAATGTCAAACATGCTCAATGGACATCATTTGGGTGTAACTTCGGATATCGATTAAAAGGAAGGAGAGATTTGCAATGTGACAATGGACAGTGGGGAGGTGAAATACCAACCTGTATTGGTAAGCTTTCACTAACGGCAACAGCAGAAGCGGAAGCAAAATACGCAGACTCAGTGTTGCATTGTACTTGCAGATCGAGAGACAACAAGCAGAGCATAATTGAAATTGTGTGTGTTGTTTCTGTTTCTGCTTCCTTCGCTTGTGAAAACCAGGCTTGAGTTGGCATACAACAAAATATTAAAAATTGTAAATATTCATATATATATATATATATATATATATATATATATATATATATATATATATATATATATATATATATATAAATTGAACAAATGTTAGGGATTAGCTGATGTAGTCCAACTTTTTATTTTGGCACTAACGTTTCGGCTTACGCCTTCTTCAGAGTGCTGTTACAATTGAGGTTTGCGTCATAGAGGTAATTATTTAATTGAAAATTCATGTGTGTAGGAAAATTCGTGAGTTGGCAAGGAGTCTGGTATCAAGTATGTAAAAAATTATTACTTAAATGTACTCATGGTTATGATATCAGGACCCTTAACCAACTCGTTTGTTTAAACCGAAAGGTTGGAATGTTTTCAATTTGATTATCCAAAAACGTTCTCGCTCTCTTAGGATATCTTTCTTGCGATTGATCTCCATTTGGCTCTTCTTTATCTGTTCTATGGGTGTTATTTGCTATATCCGCGTTGAAATTATGATCTACTTTTGATGAAATGTTCTGCAAGCTCACAAGACTCCACTTTAGTTTTAATGTGATTCCGATGGTTGTTAAGTTGAATGTTAAAGGGCGTTTCACTCTTTCCTATGTATTGCTTTTGACACGTTTTGCATGTTGTCAAATAGATCACCCAGGCAGACTGACAGTTCAAATCATGAAAGATTTTATATTCATTGCCGCTTGAAACACTTTTGAAAATTTTGGTATTAGGAATAAATAGACACCAACTACATCTTGGTTTGCCACATGGTTTACAGCCATAGTTAATGACATTTGTTTGCGTGGTCAGTTTTGCACTGACTAATATGTCTTTAAGGCTTTTCGGTTTGCGGTAAGCAACAAGCGGTGCATTCTTGAAGATCTTTTTCATTCGCGTCTTAGTTTGTAGAATATCCCATCTTTTGTTTAGTACTACTCCAACTTTTTCTAGGTGCGGGTTATAGGTCGTGATGAAACAAGCGCGGTCTTTTGTATTTAATCTGTCTTTGCCCTGCAGGGCTTCTTGCTGTGTCATAGAGAGAACTCTTTGCATTGACTCTAAGGTGGATTCTTTCTTATAACCTGAAGCTACGAAATATAAGCAAAATTGTTCTATTCTTTTACGTAAAGTTTCGTTGTCGCTACAAATTCGGCGTAAACGTAAGGCTTGGCTAAACGGGATACTTTTCTTCAAGTGTGGGGGATGTGCAGACTTCCAGTTTATATAGGCGTGCGTATCCGTTGGTTTTTGGTATACGTCGGTTATCAGGCAATGATTAGCATCAACTTTAACGACCACATCTAAGAAGTTAATTTCTGTAGGTGACATTTCGTATTGAAACTTGATGGTAGGATGTACATTATTAATATAGTTAAAGAACTCCTTTAGTTTGGGTTCAGAATCTGTCCAAATGAGAAAGATGTCATCAATATATCGTTTCCAACAACTCATAGAACTGTTCCAAGCGCTCTGATTAATGAAACGTTTCTCAAATTCTCCCATGTATAAATTGGCGTAATTAGGAGCCACCCTTGTACCCATAGCCGTGCCTTTGATTTGGAGAAAGTTTTCATCGTTAAAAGTAAAATTATTGAGTGTGAGTACCAACTGAAGTAGCTTACATAAAGTTTTGGGTGATGGCTTTCTCTGGTTGTTATTGCTCAAAGCTTGGTAGGTGGCTGCAATCCCTTCAGTGTTATCAATATTCGTATAAAGACTTGAAACGTCCATTGTTACTAGTATAGCGTTTGGTGGTAATTGCGGTTGTGCTCGAATGAATTTGATGAAATCTGTTGTATCTTTTATGTAAGATGGTAGATTCTGAGCTAGTGGTTTAAGGAATTCATCTAAAAAAGCGGATATCTTTTCTGTATGACACCCAACGGAGGAAACAACAGGTCTTCCGGGATTATTCTTCTTATGAATTTTTGGTAAAAGATATAATATTGGCGTACGCGATTCTGATGGTCTTAATAATCTAGTTGTCTTATCATCAAGTTCACCGATTTCATTGAAGTGGGTAATTAAGTTATTGACTTGGTCTTCGTGTTGAGTTGTAGGATTGTGGTCTAATTTACTGTAGAAGTTAATGTCTTCAAGTTGTCTGTAACCTTCCTTTAAGTAGTCATCAACGTTTTGTATCACTACCGCACCTCCTTTATCTGCTCTTTTGATAACGATATCTTTACGTTTTTTCAGTTTTAAAAGTGCTTCATATTCGTCTTTGCTTAAGTTGTTTCTTGCTGGAAATTTCCTGTTTCTTGCTTTTCTAAATTCGTAACCTAATGTTTCAATGTAGGCGTCAATGATTGGTTGGTTCGGTGCCTTAGGAATATAATTGGTCTTACTCTTATTGAGTTTTTCGAGAACTGTTCTTTTAAATGGTATAATATCGTCGTCGCTATCAGATTCTGTGTCAGAAGACTTGTTGGAAAAATATTCTTTAAGTATAAGTTTCCTTTTAAATTCACGGATATCTTTATGGATTTCAGTAGGATAATAAGAAGGAGTAGGACAAAAACTTAAACCTTTCTGTAGAAGTGTTGTTTCAAATTTAGTTAAAGGAACATAAGATAAATTAATTACACGTTTAGCCAGTAAATCGTCAATGGAATTTTGATCTGTGTTGGTTATTTGCGACGGCCTTGGGCGGGCCTTTTGCCTTTGTCTAAAAAAGGCTTCTCCTTGTTTTGGATGTTTGATCTGGAGGATTTTTTGGAGATGGTTTTTGAATCTTCTTTACTTGCCTGATTGGTATCTTTCTTTTTGTTCCGTTGTGTTGGTCTGTTTTGATTACCAAGTTTCGATTGGAGATGGCGTTTAAGTACCATTGCGGTAGTTTTTTGTGCCTTGTCGTCCAATGCTTTATCTCTCAGTAATTTGCGCTTTCGTCTCAGGAGAAGTTCTTGTTCCTTGTCCTGCAGAAGATTCTTAACTTCTTTCATATAATCCTCTCTGTCCTCAGTGGAGAGAGCCTCGCTGATTACTTCGTCTTTTTCCTTTATTTGTGTTTCTAGGGACGATATCTGTTGGTCGTATTCTTTGATAAGGAGTTCCATTAACTGTTTTGAGGTTTCTGAAAGTATCTTGCCCCACTCAGATGAAAATTCTTCACATTTGAAATCCACGCCCGGACGCTTTTTAATTTGGAGACCTTTTGGAATCAGATCTTGTGAGAGGTATTCAGTAAGCGTTTCCTTATGTAGGCGATATCGTAATGCTTTGTCTCGAAGCTTATAAGCTTCCCAAGAAGAATCCTTCAGCTTGTCATCAACGTCCACTGTTTCATTGTATGAATTCAGAATCGATTCTGCGCTGAATGTTGGTGTCAGGTTATCAGACGAAGAATCGTTGTCCTCTTCTTCTTGTCGGAGATTAATTTCAATTGTATCGGGATCCGTATTTGGAGTTGCATCAGTAGATCCATTCACGTTTTCGTGCTCGGAGAATGAGAATCGAATGTCCGCGCTCGAGGTTGGTTGCGCGAGCTGTTGAGCGTCACAGTCGACTTGGTCCAGTGGAAGTTTGTTCCTACTTCTTGTTGGTCGAACCATCAGGAATCCAAAGAATTATATAAATTGAACAAATGTTGGGGATTGGCTGAGGTTTTTCCAACTTTTAATTTCACACTGACGTTTCGGCTTGCGCCTTCTTCAGAGTGCTGTTACAATTAAATGCGTCACAAGGTAATTAGCTAATTAAAGTTACATTTCATGTGTAGGAAAAATTCGTGAGAGGTCAAGGGGTCTGGTATCTAGATTTGTAAAAAGTATTACTTAAATGAACTCATAGTTGTGGTACCAGAACTCTTAACCCACTCGTTTGTTATATATATATATATATATATATATATATATATATATATATATATATATATATATATATATATATATATATATATATATATATATATATATATATATATATATATATATATATATATATATATATATATATATATAAATTGAACGAACAGCAGATACTACCAAGGTCAGATCCAATTTTATTGTTTTGTGCACTAACGTTTCGGCTTGCATTATTGTCATTCATAGCATTTTAACTTACCTCGGATGCTTGTGGAATAATTGGTTTGTTATGCATGCACTGTAAAAGGATTAGAGAGGAATGGCTTAAATAACATTTATTACAAACTGAATTGAGACATATATTTTAGTTTCTGCCGGAATGTTGCATTGTAAATGATCCGGCTTTGGTACCCCTATGATATTGATTTTGCTTTGCAATTGGATTTCACAGGCATTTGTCCGGTTGTTAATGCACCAAAATATGGTGAACTCCTGGACAACAAATTTGAGTCTGGTGAAACTGTAAGGTTCCGTTGCAAACCGGGCTATACTCTTCGAGGACCACACAACATCACATGTCACGATAAGACATGGAGTCACAAGATACCAGTGTGCAGAGGTAAGGTTATTTATACGACTGTGTTGTCACAAACGTGTAAACCTCTGAAATTTACGTCAGTTCATATTCATTTTCCTTTTTCTCTTAGAGTTATTTTAATTATTAAAATTACATTGTTTTATGTAGCTGATTGTAGTGACCCTGGAACACCCAAAGATGGACAAAGACGTGGAAACGTCTTTTCACATGGCAGTGTCGTGTATTTTACTTGTGACAATGAAACAGTCTTGGTTGGTTCTTCAAGAATACATTGTACAGATGGAAGCTGGTCTCATTTCAATCCATTTTGTGAAGGTAATTCGCAAAGGATGCTGGTACAGCCACGCATTCGTGAATCCAGACACTTCTCATTCATCCATTTATAACCTCTAGAGCTGTCTCTATATCCCTTGCATGTACATTAATTAAACTAAAAATCACTAAACTTGATGAATGCGTCTACCTGAGCAATAATAATTTCGAATAACAAGTTCGTCTCCTTTTAGCTAAATGTAAAGAACCGGATAATGTTCCAAATGCAACAAGACAGCATGGGTTCTCCACGGAAGGTAGACAAACTGTCACTTTCTTTTGTCCCAAACACATGGTTTTGATTGGTCAGCGAGTCTTGACCTGTTACCAGGGAAAATGGTCACATGATCTTCCAGATTGCTCAGGTAATATTTCTTCGCCTTGAATTGTATGCAGGTTTTTTCTCTTTTTCCCGGCCTTCCAACTTATACAAGTTGTTTTATTTTATTTTTTGGAACATCATTAATGACAATAATATTTATTCAGAAAACTAACACGACGTTTTATTTTGAAAGTGCATGCCATATACACTGTTGGGATATATTTTTGTACTTCCTGTTGGTGGTGCATTTGTGGTTGAAGTCCTTCGATCAGCTTGAGAAAATGGCCGCGGTTATTGCATGATGTTAACCGAGAATTCGCAAAACTTGGAGTAACTTCTGTGGGATCATCTGTAATACAGAACAACTAATTTGTACAACACGACAGGCAACAAAAACTAGTTGAAAACATGTCTAATTATTAGAGGTTTTAGACAACAACAATCCACCTGAACGATGACGACGAGTTTTTTGATACCACGCATTAATTTAACAATCACAAATAAATAAATAAGTCGGACAAGCACGCGCAAACTACTCTAAAAACAACTAAAATGTTTGTCGAGTCAGAATCTTATAAAACCTTTCAGAGCTTGAAGTGTTTAATATATGATGAATGATAATTAAGATGATTAAGCTAACTAAATGAACACAAAATATGTGACATGAGTGTTCTCAAGAGGCCGAGAAGGGTAAAGGCGAAGCTTATGGTTGTTTTGGGTTGATGGGTTATTTATTGTGAATATAATGCAAGCATTTTTGTTTACACTTAAGAATGTGGTTCGCCTCTTGGTATGGAGAGTAGAAAGATTCCAGATAGCAGCATACGAGCTTCATCACACAAGGACTGGTATCACAAGCCAAAGTTCGGACGGCTGAATCATCCAAAGGCCTGGTGTTCTCAAAAAGAATGGGCACCATATTTGGAAATTGACCTTGGCAAACCTTACCGTATAACGTACTTGGCCACTCAAGGAAGTGAACGTGATAACATTTGGGTGACACAATACAGTGTAACTCATACTTTAGCCAGAACAGCATTTATCGAGTACAGAGAAAATGATCGAGAAAAGGTGTTGTACAAAATGCGAGATGTTAATCATGATAATAAGAAATTACGCCGTTCGAGAAGAATAGATGAAAAAAATCCGCTTGTATTGATGAAAGTGGCTTAATACCACGAGTGCGTATATAGTCAATGTAGTTGTCGGGTCTAAAAACATATAGAACATAGAAGCTGAGACCGAAATGGTGCATGGGATGTTAATAATTATATTCTGATTTATTCATTTTCACTGCAATTAACCAATAAAAATCGAAGCCAAACGGCCCGCCAACGCAGGTCCTGCATTTGATTTCAGCATTTTGCATCGAAAGCAAAGTGTAAATAAATAAATCGAAATATGATTATTCAAATTCCATGCACCATAGACTGCGAGCAGTCCTCCTTTTCCCTCCAGAATCCCAAAATACGAGTCCGATCAGAAACACGGACGAGCGAGGAATAGGGGAGAGAGGGGGAGGGGAGGCGGGGAGAGGAAAAGGAGGGACTGCAGACAATCTACTAAGGTTTGAATTACCCGTTGCCGACACAACGGAAAATTCCCATTGGTCAGAATTTGTGATCACTCATCGGCTTGTCAGTTGACTGTCATCAACTTCGACGATTAACTCCAGAGATCAACGTGAGTTAGTTGTTATGGCGGACGAGTTGATAGAAGCGTGTTTGAAGAATTTTAAAAACATTACATCCGTTTAAAGCCGTGAAAGCCGGAGCAGAAAGTTGCGGTAAAAAGTCTACTAAATGGAAAAGATGTATTCGCTGTCTTGCCGACTGGCTTCGGAAAGAGTTTGATTTACCAGTTATTTGTTATGGCCAAACTTAAAGCAAGTGAACGTTCCTCGGTTATTGTTGTTTCGCCATTGAGAAGTATTATTCAAGACCAAATAAGCGATTTGAGCCAAGCTGGAATAACTGCTGCCGAGTTATCGCCGACTTCATTTGGTGATATTGCCGAAGGAAAATTCCATGTGGTTTTTACCTCGGCAGAAAACTGCCTTTCTACGGATTTTTTCGGCAGGTTCTGAAGGAGAAAAAGCTCAAAGTGCCGTTAATAGTTGTGGATGATCATGAGTCTCACAACTTTCGTGCTTGTTCATGTAGCTGTTAATGACGACTCGATGATAACTCTTGACAGGTGTGAAAAAAGGGCGGTAATTCAAACCTTAGTAGATTGTCTGCAGTCCCTCCTTTTCCTCTCCCCGCCTCCCCTCCCCCTCTCTCCCCCATTCCTCGCTCGTCCGTGTTTCCGATCGGACTCGTATTTTGGGATTCTGGAGGGAAAAGGAGGACTGCTCGCAGTCTAATGCACCACTTCGGTCTCAGCTTCTATGTTCTATGTTTTTAGACCTGACAACGTTTCTTCAATTGACTTTATAGTCAGTTGAAGAAACGTTGTCGGGTCTAAAAACATAGAAGATGAGACCGAAATGGTGCATGGGATGTTAATAATTATATTCTGATTTATTCATTTTAGCTGCAACCGATGAAAAATCAAAGCCAAACGGCCCACCAACGCAGGTCCTGAACACGCTTTTGGCATTTTGCATCGAAGGCAAAGCGTAAATGAATACATCAGAATATTATTATTGACACCCCAAGCACCATTTCGGTCTCAACTTCTATGTTCTATGTTTTTAGACTCGACAATGTTTCTTCAATTGACTATATTCAGCCTCTTTCATCAAATATACAAGCGGTATTCTAATGCAAATCTCGCATTCTGATTGGCTGCTTTACTCATGCACCTTTTTATATTTCGTGATTTGCAAATTATCAACAAATTCTTAAAGATTTAAAATATGGTTTTTAGTTGTATTTGCTATAAATATCACGAGTAGTATTAATACAAAAGAACACATACAAAGAAATTTTTGTAATTTTGACTGAAAAACAACTGCCGGCAGGGTTGAATCACCTACATCTACGGACTGCTTTGAAAAGTGAAAAAAAAAATCAAACTTAATTATATTTCACGCCTAAACTGACAAAGATAACTAAACAATATTCAAGTGATATAGCAATAAGAAATAACCCAAAGTGAAAAATTACTTTGCTTTTGTTTTCAGTCGATTTTTGGCGTTAATATAATGCCTTTACAAGCTCTTCCGTAAGCAAGCAAGTAGTCGGGCATTTAGGGGGAAAAAACGGTATCAGTTGTTTAAAAAAAAAGAGGGACAAAAAGCTTTCTAAATAAGGTAAACAGGGCATGAATAAGTGTAGAATAACTTTATTACCTTTCAATAACCTTTCTGCAGGATTCATTAGGTTGAAGCTATATTTTGAAAAGCTTCACATTCACCGAATTCATGAATGTCGGTTAGCTCGATCGTTTTACGCCCTTTCGCAGGGACAATACAAAGAAGTCTCCACAAGCATCAGATAATAAAGTAAAGTAAAGTAAAGCGACCATATTTAATGTCTATAACTCGTAACAGTAATTCAACTGACAAACCTGAGGTCGACGGTGCGCTCATTTTACTCCCCTCTCTCCATCAGTGCTCCGGGGTTTTTTTTAAGGGTATTTAAAGCTAATCAAAGCTACACAGATTGGAAAGAAGTCGAAACAAGGATGTGAGGTCTGGGGGGATCGAACTCGGGACCTCTCGCGCCGAAGGCCGCGCACTAACCAACTGTGCCATCCTTGCTCCTTACTTCTTTTGTTTTTTGAGCTTTTCGACTTTCTTTATAATAAAATCACCTCTTTTTAGCGGAAGAAAACTTAAATTGTCTGGCTGCCTATTTTCCTTTAGCTTAAAAAGGAGACAGTTGCCATGGAAACTATACTTTTTACGCGTAGCCGGTTTCCGAAATTTCTTAGTTTTCTAGGCTAAAAAGTATTTTTTCAAGATTTTGCATTGGAATACTAGTAGATTTGTACTAAAATAATTAGACTACTCGTTCTCGTTTTTCTATCGGCTTTGATAGTTGACTCGGGCTTCGCCTTCGTCAACTGCTATCAGCCGATAGGGAAAACGAACTCGTAGTCTAATTGTTAAATATTTGTTTAAATGGATTCTATTAAAAGTATGCATATATTAATTTTCGAAAATACATAAAAGTTATAAAGCTGATAAAAAGTAGAGATTATTTTAAAATTGAACTAATCATGATTTTATCAATTATAAAGTTGCTTAAATTTTCCATGAAGCCGGTTGATAAGTTTGTAGTCGGGCTAGAAGCGACAATACAACAGTCATGAAATGCTTTCAATAATAAAAAAATAAAAGGCCCCCAAAGTCCTCCATTTGCGATTAACTGAGGTTTTCCCAAATGTTTTCAAACATTTCACGAGCAAAGTTCCCGGATGTGTGCAGCATGAAGAACAAATTCAAGGCTCGGCAGCCAATCAGGAACGAATATTTTTTGTAGGTGTGTATTTTAAATCTAAAATGTAACTCAAGGTGTGCAAAAATATCACCATTGTTCCAGCAACAAGTGGAACATCAACAAGTCCCCAAAAGTTTCGTGCCGAGCTTCAGTTATGTAGTGGTTAACTTAAGAAATAAATCTGCGTGATGATATGGTTTTACATGCTTTGGAGCCGTGACGGTATCGGTAGGTTTACCTTGGATTTTTATATGTGCTTTATTATTTTAGCATTTCACCGGCAACAAAGATGCAACATCAGTGGTCCAACGTAAATTAAAGAAGCCGTTTATCGCCAGAAAAGTACGAGTTCATCCATATCATCCTACAGGATACTATATTCCTCGTGCCTGTATGCGAATAGAGATCTATGGATGTGATATTCCTACTGGTGAGTTTACTGGGTTTTCTAATTGTTTATTTGTTTGTCTTTTCTTTTGTCTATTCAGTTTTGTTTTGTTTTATTGGTTTTGTTTGTTTGTCTGTCTGTCGATCTGTTTGTATGTCGGTTTGTCTGTTTGTTTGTTTGTATTATCTGTCTGCCCGTTTGTTTGTTTGTCTGTTTGTTTGTTTTTCTGTCTGACTGTTTGTTTGTTTGTTTGTTTGTTTGCCTGTTTATTTGTTTGTTTGTGTGGATGTCTGTCTGCCTGTTTGTCTCTCTATTTGTTAGTTAGTTAGTTAGTTTGTATGTTTGTATGTTTGTTTTTGACTATCTGTCTTCGCTATTAGATAAATTAAGCAAACGCGATATAACGTACGTGAGCTAGAGAGGACGCAACGTCTTTACGAATTTTGTTTAGAATAGTCGTTGATGTTGCCAACGACCGTAAGAGAGTGCGAAAACGTGAAATGGCATTACGTCCTAAGCTGCCGGTAGTCACGTATCTTGCGTCGCGTTGCGTTTGCTAAACGATCTCTCTATAGAATGAACAAGTAGAGCATGCGATATTTTTCGAGCACTTTTGTTACACGATTGCAAGATTGCAAGAATGTGACATTTTTATGAGGTTATCTGTTTTGCTTTTCTTTAGATTGCGTGATGGTTGGATCACGTGTTCTAGGGAGATGGGGGACAACTATTTATGGAATAGACTACTACTATAAGGCGTATGTAAAGACTATCGGTAGAAATTATGTTCAATTAGACTTAGAGAACGAAGACCATCACGACACGTTTTTCAAATATATGTCAAAGACGTCGATTGTATTGGATGTTCCTCCAAAACCAGGCGACTTGAAAAAAGGAATAACCGTATTGGCACCTTGGAAAGGGCGATATTATCCTGGGAAAATTACTTACATAAGAAGTGGACAATATTACGTGGAAGTAGATCATGAAGACCGAGGGTGGTTATTTCCAGAGAAAATTCGACTTCTAAAAAACGAAAAGTTTTGTGAGTGATGAAAATTATTTATTGTTTAATATCAACTAAAGGAAACCTCCTGTTACTCTGGATGGGTCGTCAGCCATATTCACAGAAACTTACAACTAAGACTAAGACTAGAGACTTTATCAAAGAATCATATATAGTTTCACCTTTTCCGATGAAAATATAGAATAAAGTTACGAACGTTGTTTCTCTAGAAAAACCCAACTCAGAACTTGAGAGTTAGGGTTTGGTATGGTCAAAAACTATTAATTAATTAAAATCACTTTGTGTTGGCCCATATGGACCACTAGTCTCTTACGCTAGTCTTATCATGGAACGTTGCGTGGCGTGACTAAACACGTGACGAGACTCAACACGTGACGAGACTCAACACGTGACGAGACTAAACACGTGACGAAACTAAACACGAGACGAGACTCAACACGTGGTGGGACTCAATTCACGTGACGAGACTCAATACGTGACGAGACTCAACACGTGACGAGACTAAACACGGGACGGGACTCAATTCACGTGACGAGACTCAACACGTGACGAGACTAAACATAAAAGCAGTGTGCAGCAGTCAACACCCACTGAGGAGCTATAAGAGCACCGCCACAGATGAACCTCCAGCCTGAAACTGAACATCGTATTAATTATATCTAGTACCCGGTTTTTTACAATATATTTAGATAAATAATTAAAAATTAAAAGATATACAACAAATTGTTAGATACAAGCTTCCTATAATAACCGTGAGTTAAGCCTAGATAAAGCAGATTTCGTGTCAGTGAGCGTGAAACGAACCGTGCCGTGCCGTGACCGTGTACCGTGTAACATTCGAAATTCCTGCCGTAACTGTACCGTGACGGCGCGGTGTCGTTTTTACAATTACATGAAATCTAGTCTGGGTAACGAGCTGCTGATCATGAGGTTAGCCCTTCCCAGAAGGCAGTCTATCTGTGACTTACCCTTTTTGTAGATTCCAACCTGCCAAGGCCACATGCCTTTTTGAGAATAATAACCTCCAATCATCAATGCACGGTTCTTCATTCTCTTTCCACAATCATTGGCTATAAAACAGATAGTTTTGAATATCTTTATGGCTTGCTATTAAAATTGTCCCTACTTTAAATGCCAAATAAGCAAGCCTAAGGTCATGTGCCGTTCTTAGGGTAATTGCCGCTGGAATTCATTTAAACCTGTACCTTACCGTGTTGTGTTAGGACAGCTTTTACAGTGAGAAGGAAGAGTCCTATTACCAAGGTCCCTGGACGACTCATAACCTGATAAAAAGACATAATAAATATCTTTAGTTGCTTCATATAAAAACTTATGCAGACGCAGGAACATTTTTGTGGAGACGTGCCGGGAACGAGCAACAGAGAATATCCCTGGGTCCCCCAAGATGACGCAGATATAATGGTGTGCAAAATAGAGTGGTTTTCGTATGAGTGGGAACACTGTACGGTTACGATACGATACGGTTACAGCAGGAATTTCGAATGTTTTTGTAGAAACTATGATACTGGTACAGTTACGATATTATACGGTATGGTAAGTTTCCCACTCATACGAAAACGACTCTATTGTCGAGACGTTTGTACGTATCAGCTGTCACGGAAGTACTTTATTTTCCCTTTGGGTACCCAGATGAATCGGTCAACTGTCATCGTATTGGCATGAATATTACTTACCATGGCGGAAAATGATGAAACTCAACTTGATTTGTTTAAGGGACCAGCTAGCTAGGCAATATAGGATTTATATTCATACGTATACACTGCTGATGTAAAAGTACATTTTACAGAGAAAACAATCTTAGTTATAAACGTTGGCAACTGCCGCGAAGAGTCAGTCAACGATACGATATTATAGGCTTACCTTATAGTATTTTCATAAACTTTAAATGATCTACTATGTAGCAGCACTTTTCCTCAATCTTGACTTGTTATGTGAGATAAGCATAAACTGGTCAACACACAAAACATAATACTTCTGATTATTGGAAATGAGCCAAAATGAAAAGGTCATGTGTTTGAATGCAACGGAAGTAACGTTACGTTCACTTATAAATTACACCCCATCAGTATATCACGAATGTGCGCCTGTAAAAATAAAATATTTCATTGTAATCCACCAAAGAAAAGATGAGCATTGGATACGTGTTCATTTTGAACATCAAAATTAAAAAGGCGAAGTGGAAAAAAAGGAAGTTGCAGTATTTTTCCATTTACACCAACACTCTGCAAAAAAAATCCCTAGCTTCGAATTACTCCTGCCTTTTTAATTTTGTCCTTGTTCTGTCGTCTTGAATGCACGGCTATCCCTGCGCATTCGTTGGCCAAATCGTCAACGGAAGATGTACTACTGCATCTCTTTTCTGAGTGTTCTAAAGATTAAACTGTAAGCACTTCAGAGGAACACGAAAGTATTGTATAGTCAATTGCAGACATAATTCATACGCAGTAATTCATGACTCTTAAAACTCCATTACATGCGGGCTTAGCCTCGAGCCCAGGAGCTATTTGTTTTGTTATTCTAATTTCTGCTTTTGTTTTCTATCGCTGAAGTGAGGCTAAGCCCGCATGTACTGGAGTTTTAAGAGTCGTGAATGTGCTACCAAATGATATTTGGGAACCTTTATTCGTTTTAACGCTGCACAAGAAAATAAACTTTTCGGAAAACATTCTTTATACGTGCTTTTCAAGGTGCTCGTTCCAATCCAGGTCGATCAGTTTCGACGCACCAATGGGGTTACTTGCACTAACAGGTCACGTGACCCTATCTCCCCCCTAGTCAAGCAGCACTGTCAAAATGAGCAGTTCGATATTAGTAAAAGTGCAAAGTTTCAGTTTATAAGATGAATAAGGGAAAAAATCACAGCAAATTCACTGATTAGATATTTTCTTAGCTTCTTAAGATTCATTTGGAAAACAGCGTTGGATGGCACGAGCTTCAGTTTTTCCAAACGAATCTTAAGAAAATCTCCAATCTTAAATTCACTGTCATTTGCCCTGTATTTCATTTTATGAGCTGAAACTTTGGTATTTTACTAATACTAGCTGAGACGCTCTTTCCATTTCTGGAGTTCATGCATTTTTACGGTGCTGCTTGATTTAGTGGAGATAGAGTCACGTGACCTGCTGGTGCATATCGTCTATTAAAGAGCTTTCTTCTGAAACAGAATTGGTATTCAACGAAGGAAAGAGGAAACAAATACACTAGAAGCTAAAATCATCCAAGGGATGTCGAATTTCAATTCACTCAAAACCCTCGTGTCAGTAGGTACGGAAGTTTTTGGTCAAATTAAGATCACCAGCCCTAGAACTTCGGGGCAAACGAGTTAACACTCAATGCCCTCAATCACGTATTTTTTTATATTTATTTATTTTATTTATTTAATTATTTATTTTATTTACATTTTTTTAATTGCACACTGAAATACAAAATTGCTATATATAGACACTTACAAATTTGTTTCCATTTCCATTTTTTACATACAACATATATAATATTTACTATTGAGATTTTTTTTAAACTAATATATATTGCAAAGTATTCTTATTAAGCCGATAATCTTTGTACTTTTTATTCTGCTTATTTATTTGTGTGCACATTAAAGCACACTTCAAATAAAGTACATGATTTAATTTACGTGCCTTTTAAGGCAGTTTATACACGAATCTCATCGGATGAAATTAGTCATTTAGGCATTTTACCAGCACTTCATGACCTTCATGTTTGCTTTTTGAGCAAACAAGTAAATTTTTAATTATACCAGTTCAGCCTTTATTTTCGTTCATCATTTTCTTGATCCAATCCATGAAAGGCTCAACTTTTGTATAGAAGGTATATTTATTCTTTAAACCGCACCCCTCCCCCCACGATACTAATCCAGCCGTAACCCATCGATATCTGCCGTCACGTGGTACTTTCCTGACGAAACCTCCGCCAGCATCACCTTTGCACGTGTCGTTACCGCCCCTACCGTCACCAGCACAGAAGGTTACAGCCGGATTAAAGAAGTATTTCGTTGAACTTTTACAAGTGGAATTTTTTTGAATTATAAAAGCTGAATGCAGCAAAAAATCGGAAGTAGCTTTGTTCTTTGGTAGATGATCTCCAACTTCAAGTACTTGAGTAGCGCCCCACCCAGCTACAATGCCATGTTTTCCTGGTTGGAGCAATTTGTCGTCTTTATTAGGTAAACAGATTGTGCGTACAAATGCACCAAGTTTGACGTCTTTAGGGAGTTTTACCAAAGCAATGTCATTCTCCAAATCGGTATCTCTGTAGCCTCGATGAATGAAGATTGTGTCAGCTTGCATTTCTTCTTGGTCTAGGTCTTTACGTCCTAATCGATAATCACCTACTTTGATTGTGTATCTAGAGAATAAAAGGGTATATCGACACTGAGCTTTTGATTTTTTAATCGGAATGTGTTGGTAAAAGTTCCATGAAGCTGATATTACACGGGACGATTTGCACCGACTATAATATTAATTTTGCGCAGCGCTAAGCTCATGTCGTGTAACATATTACATGGAAAGGTTTTTAAGCGTCATATTTTTGCTTTGATAATACGTTGCTAGGTTTGATAATCTAAAGTCAAAAACTTGCAACACAAAAGAATTTGTCCCAAATTATCTCGTGTAACATCTGCTTTACGTAATAATTTGCTTTGATCTTGACACTACGGACTAAGCCGGTGTAGGCATCCGAACACGTACATGTAATTAAGGTTAACACGTTTTATTATATACCCTTGTCGATACGCGTGCTCTGATTGGCTGAAAGCTGTGCTTTATCAGAGAACAGAGCACAGTTCTGATGTCATCAGTTCGAGCTCGACCGCTAGCGCGGACCTTTGGAATTTTTGTACGGAGAAAATCAAAAATTTACTTCAAAATATATAATAAAACAAATAGAACAGCTTTTTCAGTGCTCCGTTTATTAATACAGCACTTAGGAAGTACGCATGTCGACAGCACTCGCCCACGGCTCGTGCTCTCCTTACACTTCTTTTGCGTTCTCGTAACTTCCTTCGTGCTGTATTACTGAATGGAGCAAGGAAAAAGCTGTTCTATTTGTTAAATAGAATATTAAAGTGGCACCATGGTCATACTAAGTGGCACCTTTTACATACTAATCAAAGTACGACTGACATGGTACTTACTTTGCTGCAGGTATGATTAAAGGTCCACGCCTCTTCATAACTACGTCATATCCATAGAAACAGTTTGCTACGGTGAGAACCCATTGCTTGTCAATCAATGTTCCTCCACATTTAAATCTTAAATTACCTTCAAAAGTTAAAATGAAGGTTAATGAGAAAATGCAGGTTGATTAGGGGGCCGTAAACATTTTAAACTGACAGTGAGGTACGAGCAGACGATACGCATAACAATTGTTGCACTATGTGTGTCTCCACCTTTTCTTCAGTTGTGTGCTACGTTCCAGAAAGAGTTGTAGAAGTAGAACTTGATCAGTTCCGGTTCCTGAACTTTCTTTTTTATGGCAAATAGCAAGATTTATGTTTGTATTAAAAAAGGGTTGCAAGAACATGCGCTATATATACCTATTTTCAATAAACATTGTCCGTATCAAGCCTACGCGACTCATGCACCCGAAAGGGAGAATGGGAAGAAATTACGAAAGTTATAAAATCACAAAATCCTTCATGATTACTCAGACAAATTCAGCTTGCTCTGATCTTATACACTAAAGAACTTCATTTACTGATGGTAAAGTCAATACCAGAGCGTAAAAGTAAATAAAGTTTTGCTACTACCCATACTCCTTTTCGGTCTAGTCGCGTAGGCTTGAGAGCTCTCATACCACAACCTTTTTTGAAATAGGTGTAGAGCGATAACACTTAAACCGTGAAATAACTTAGTAACTAAATAGAGACAAATAGTAGCAAAACCCTTTGTATTCTATTGTTTCATTAGTACTATTTGAACTTTTTAGTTAGTACTTGTTTCACGGTTTTAGTGCTATCGCTCTATACAAATGTATGCTTTTTGGATGAACAAAAAAGACAAAGAAAGTATGCAATGTGTTTACTGATTTTTGCTCGGGTTTCCTTTTGAAGGCTGGCCGAGTGAAGGAAAGGAGGCCTCGGCTTTGTGCATTCAGCCACAAAATGCAACTCATGGAGCATAGCAGCTCGACGTTGTACACCTGGACACAGTGAAAATGAAAGCTTTGCTCGTGACGGAGATTTGGAACTTTAACTGACGATTTCTATCAAACTGTTTAAATAAGTAAAAATGACCATATGCACAATTACAGTCGTGCCAAGTACAGTCATTAGCTCATTTTGTTCATTTTATGCAGAAAAGGTCAAACTGAAAGGTTTCAAGAAAAAAAGTGGCCGTAATTTCGTTTGCTAAGGCAGAATCCCAAAATTTCAAAGCTTTTTTATAATAGATGAAGTATCTAAATAGAAAAAAAACATTACCAGTTATAGCAACGTACAGTTCACTGGTTATCCCATAGACAAAGAAACAGGCTAGTTTCATGCATCAATTCAGTATACAAATCTGAAACGTCCGGCGAGCTAACGTTCTTACTAAAAGAAAGGAGAAGAATACCGTACCTCTCAGTGTGTCATTTATGTAAATTCCAACTTGCCAAGGCCAGGTTCCTCTTCCAGCTCTATTTCCACCAACCATTCTGCGAGTCCTTAGTTTGGTAGGGCTTTCACCACACGCTGAATAATCTAAAACAAGGATGCTACCGTATTTATCAAATGACATGCTACACTATCTGAGATAACTATGAAGCTCTTTTCCCGCGAATATTTTTCCGATCCAGCTCGCATTTAGCTTTCAACTGTTTTTAGATTTCAACAATAGAATTTTGAGAATACTCTATCTGAGTGTATATTTGAACTGTGAGAGACGCTTTAAGACTATATTACCATTTAGTTCGTTTTCTTTCCGATTTTGTCAAAGAAAGTATCCCATTTGGAGTTGCACTAAAAGCCATGCAGTATATTCAAAATAACCGAATTATAGCAATGTACATGTTCACCAATAAACCTGATATTGCCATTACTAAACAGTTTTTAAATGACTTTTCTCAATTTGTTTGATATTGATATAAACAGCCAATCGAACTCTGGATGGCACATAAATGAAAAAAGATCATCGCTATAGGGCATTGATGGTAAGTCAATGAATTAAAAACTTACCCGCCAAAATACACTTTGGTGTATTGTGATCCCATCGTCCATCTTTGCATGTAATGGTGTGTTCACCGTCTATCTTAAATCCAGCGTCACACGAGAACCTGACTTTATCATTATGTTGGAAGGAGTGGTCATGTCGTTTACCGTTGAATGGTATCCCAGGATTTGGACATGGTGCTAAGAAACATAAGAAAAAAGCATCGGTTGCAATTTCAGATGACTTTCCATTGAGTATGGCATCCTCGGTGACTTACTTACCAACATTAGAAGAAGTATGCCTAGCAGTTCTAAATCAATTAACCCGGATTTGAAAAACATTTCCAGGGTTATAACCCCCTTCCAAATACCATTCAACCTGGAATATTTTTTTCAAATAACTGGTTGGCATGCAGAAAGTCCTTGAGGATGATTTCAATGTAGAATCGAAATTCACCTACCAGAACAGTATGGGATACTGTTATCCCATTTCCCTTCTTTACAAATAATGAAAGGTTTGCCGGTTAATTTGTATCCTCGCTTGCATCTGAATCTAACTGTACGTCCATGTTTGAAGGCATTCCCAAAACGAACACCATTTCTTGGAATACCAGGATCACTACATGAAGCTGTCAAACAAAGTAAGTAAGTAAGAGTTTTGATTTTTTAACCAATCATGATGTGCGGGATCACTGAATATTTCTTTCTTTTTTATGATGATTTAGTTTATATGATGTCTTTTCAGTCAACTAACCTAAACAGACTGGTTTATATCCATTCCATGTCCCATCTTGCTGACATGACAGGACAGACTTCCCTACTCGTGTGTATCCAGCATTACATTTGAATTTCACGACATCTTTTTTCCGATAAAGTTTTTTAGTATGTGTTCTTATACCATTTTGAGGAGGGCCAGGATCCAAACACCTTGAATCTAAGAGCATTAAACAATTTAGACAGAAAATTAAGGTAAAAAATAAAACTTAAGGAACGTAAATAAAAGCGTACCTGTTTTATGGAGTATCCACTGCATAAATGGTTGTACTCTTGTGTAGTAGCCATAATTGCTTTTCAAAGCACATCCACCCCAGCTAACTAAACCGATGGTCACCCATCGACGTTTTCCATTTAGTCGTACCCTCCTCACTATACTCCCTCCACTATCACCGTAACACGGGACGCTTTTACTGTCACGTGCACAGAAGGTCACCGTCTCATTTAAGAAAAGTTTTGAGCCTCGGTGACACAAGCTATTATTCATGATGTTGTGTGTTGAATGACGAAGAGCGAATGATTGCGAGGCACTCTCCGTCATGCCCCACCCAGCCACGGTTCCGGCAACACCTGGCTTTGTTAGATCTTCGTTAGTGTCAGGAAGACATACAGTACGCACATAGCGATTCAGGATAATTTTCCGATTCAGCTTGATTAAAGCGATGTCATTTTCATGATTGCGGTCGTATTTGTAGCCCGGATGAATAAGTATTTCTAATGGAGTGCGTTCTTGTTCAGTCGATTCATAGCTTCGGGTTTCATGATCACCAGCTCTGACTTTATATCTGAAAAAATACAATTTAAAACATAATTCGCGCACGGATATGGCACAGTATGATTGGGCGTCGAGACAACGGGGATCGAGCGGAGGTAGGGATTCGAGCGGCCTTTCAAATGGCTAGACTCTCACATCTTCTCAGATAAGGACGTACAACAGTAGGCCCTGTCTGTCTAAAACTACTGCACATTAATTGCACATTTAAGAAATGTGAAATTAAAGAACCTACACCAGGATTCACTAAGTATAGGGAATAGTGTTCGGTCAAATGTATCTGTGCCGTCGACGTATTTCAGAGCAACTACAGGCACCAGAGTAATTTGCGTAAGCTGTAGTGACATCCCTGTTTGCCAAGCTAGAAAATTCATGATAAATGATAGAAAAACGAAAAACAGAATCAAAATGGAGTGTATACATTATTCGTGTATTAATGTAATCTAAAGTGCTTCCTCTTTTTTTCATTTACTTACTTATGGACAGGGTTTGTGTCTTTTTCTGACCAGGATTTAAATGAATCGTGTTTTTCAACGTAAAAGCAGTGTGCAGCAGTCAACACCCACTGAGGAGCTATAAGAGCACCGCCACAGATGAATCTCCAACCTGAAACTAAAGGCTTACTAATTCTTAAAACAATCAATGATCGAGATTTGATTATAATTCACATCATATATAAATATAATATAAGTTGTATTTAGGACAACTAATTGTAGACTATATATAGTCTATCTGACTTACCCTTTTTGTAGATTCCAACCTGCCAAGGCCACATGCCTTTTTCAGAATAATGACCTCCAATCATCAATGCACGGTTCTTCATTCTCTTTCCACAATCATTGGCTATAAAACAGATAGTTTTGAATAACTTTACAAGAAAAGAAACATTTATAAGAAAAGTGCCGATTTTTCCAAGTATGCTGAAATATTCTTCTGTAATACGTCTATAGGAAATTTTATGAAATCTTTCTTTGACATTACTCCCTCGCACGAGCTCCTTCGTAAAACTTCACGGCGATGAAGATGAACAATTTTTTTGATAACTCTCGATACTAATCTCGCAATCTGATTAGTCGATTAGAGTGTGTCAATAAGAAGGACAGACACACCGGCTGCTGACGCGTTTCGGCGCGCGCGCTCGTTCGGTTGCACCGTCTAATAAGGATTTTTTAACTTTTATCACAAATAATTGTTGTAAAAAATAAATTGAAGATGTTTTGAGTTGTCTGTCCTCTTATTGACACACTCTTGACGTCATAAAATCTTCAAAACTCAAGTGGAATCACGAGCGCAGCTCAATTGTTAACTCGAGTTTCAGATAGTACTGATTTTGTCCATAAATTAGCCTTACGTTTTGCTTCCCTTTAATACGGAATCGATCTAACACAAGAGTTTTTAGTTTAGTATTTTGGGGCAAACACTTCCAACTTTACAACTACAAACACACTGATTTTTGCTGCCAACACTTCGACGGCCAGCTTCTTTTGCGGCAGCTCGCGCGGTACGGAACTACGTCACGATAAAATGTCCTCTATAGAAAGGAGTGAAGTGATTAGATTTACACTGGCGTAGGGAGGGGCGAGTAACGGCGCCTCTAGATTTTTGGCCATCAATTGTCGAATTATAAAAGAAAAGAAAAAAAGAAAATCTCAGAAATTAAATATAGATTTAACACTGAATGAATGAAGATGTTTCTTTCTTTCTTGGGGTGCACCCTCCCCCAATTCCTGTGTCCTCGCTACGCCCCTGCACCTTTATCTGCTTGGGACTCGGTAGATATTTTGAAGGAGGAGAACATTACATCCATCTATAATCTCAGGCTCCATCTACATGAATAATTTGGGTAAATTTGAACGCGCATTTTTTTTTCTGCGTTGCCGCTGTCCACACTTAAACGACAATTTCTCAGACAAAAGTGCCGTTTGACCCGTTTTAATGTGGACAAGAATTAAGCCTATCCAGGAGCAAAAATATTTAATTTTCACATTTATGGACATAGGGAGTAAATATCTATTCGACCGCAAACACATAACTAACAAATTCTGTCGCTCAGCCCATGCAGTAGGCTCAGATTTCAGCCGTCAGGGGTTCGTGCACCCGCGATACTCATCATCCCTGTGACATCGCAGGCACACAAATCCTTGACGGTTGAAATCTGAGCCGACCCATGCAGCCTACAACACTGTGCAAAAAGGCAAATATTCGGAAAGAATATGCTTGAATATAGACATGCATACTTCAAGTATTCAGGGAAATCCATTGGTATTCAAGACCGAGTGATGCAACGTCATGCTAGAATCACTCGGAACGAATCCGGACAGAATTTCCATTTTCGTCCCGTATACTCTTGACTGACTTCACGTATAAATATTCGCGGCGTATATTTATACGTGAAGTCAGTCAAGAGTATACGGGACGAAAATGGAAATTCTGTCCGGATTCGTTCCGAGTGATTCTAGTATGACGTTGCATCACTCGGACTTGAATACTAATCGAATTTTCCTGAATACTTGAAGTAACAAGTATGATACTCTTGTATACTATTGTATTCGTTTAGTTGATGCTTCGAATATTCTTGAATATTGGACATTGTCAAATTCTTCCTACCGAAATACCCTACGAATATCAGTCGTATGTTACGAATATTCCTGAATACTAGACATCCCTGACGTTTTCTTAGCGAACAACACTCCGAATTTCAGTCGTATGTTACGAATATTCCTGAATACTAGACACCCCTGACGTCTTCTAGTCGAACTACCCTCTGAATATAATTGGTATAATACGGATATTCTTGAATTCTCAACGTATTCTTCACAACATCCCATCGAAATACGGGAGATTTTCAAGCATTTTACCCATTCAAAGGCCTATAACTACATCAAAATACATAGAAAAACAAAATATACAAGTATAAACAAACAAATTCATAGCATTGAAATGTGTTTTATTAAAATACGGTATAGGATTTATCAATTGACATGGCGGTAACATTTGAACAGTAATAGATAATAGACTACTAACTTGAATCATTTAACTACTTGATATCTTAATAAACGTGTCTCATAGTGTCCTTTATATATACACTCAACTGTTCGCAACTCAATGTAGCCAGAGGACAAGTCGACGTACGCTATGAAGTACCTCAAAGAAACGGACATCGATCACTGGTTCCCATCTTGGAGCATTTTTGGCCGCTTCGCTGAAGTCGCAATCCAAGATTCTCCAGTTTAACTTAAAAGATATAAAAGTATCTTAAAATCTTTTCATCTAAAAGCATAATCACAAGTCAATGTACGTACAAACTTATTACCCGAGCTGATTTACTCGAAAGAACAATCATATTCCCGTCATAGTGAAAACAAAATATGGCCATCCTAAAAGGAGTCTCTTTTATGACCTTCTTCTTCCCTATAAGAAGGTTTAAAATTGACTTCTCGTACGATAAACTCGGTCAATACTAATAATTGCTTATCAAATATTCAACTTACCGCCAGAGACTTCGGCGTCCTTCCATTGTCGCCCTTGTAGAATACCTATTTCTACTCTGATGAAGCTTGTTCTTCTTTCAAACAATGTATTAAAGCTTTCTCTATATTTCCTCCTCGATTTGAGAATAATGTAGGCCATATTTTAGGCTCAAAATATAGGATTTTGTAGAACATATTCGCTATCTCCTCGATCGTACTTCAACCGTTCACTGAATGAGCGCCTACTATTCAAAACACGCACGTGATCAAATACCGTGTTTTCATTGGTTTATTGTGAGAAATGCACGGGATTCCTGTGCATTGACCGCTGACTCAACATTTCGCTGGCCAATTATTAATTCATCGAAAAGACAAAGGTGTTTGTAAAGTTGTCTATGCTTTTTGGACCTCTTTCTTTTGATTTTTGACCTAAAAACAGCTCAAAGGACACAAGTCAACAAGATAAAACAAAGGTACGTAAGATAAAGATACTTTTCGTGAGGTATTCCTCGATTAAGACCTTTTAAATCGACTTTGAAGGGAACGTAAATTTTGGCGCCAATTTTGCACAGTAGTAGGTCAACATGGTCCAAACTGACTGGATTTGGAAGCTGTTCCTTTTATTATCCAAAGGGACACAATTAATTGTGCTTCTTATTAATTAAATTATTAATATTTTTGTTGCTTTTACTATGTTTGCTAAACAAAGTACTGTAAACTGCTTTGGATTCTATGTTGTTGATCAAGCATAAATAATTAATTTTGTTGTTGTACTAGACACTGATTATCCACATCAAACAATGAGTCTTACTTGTATTTTACAACCTGCGTTGTTTTATTCGTTAAAACATGTCCAAATTCATAACCAATTACCGTATATAACTAACTCTTTGCATTCAAATTTTCAAACATTTGCTTGGTTTTTAGGATTACAAAGCAACCATTATTCCAGAATGTGCAAATATATCATGTGAAGCATAGCTAAGAAAAAGAAGAAGAAGAAGAAGAGGAAAAAATAATTAATAATAAAAAGGTCTCTTCATGGCATTAAAAGAAACATGCTCTTGCAATATAAAAATTCAAAAGGATTTCCATGCATTGACTACATAAGGAAATGCTGCACTAGTGTAAGAGGAGAGAAAAAATCTATGCCAGGAAGATATAAAGGAGATGAACTGAAACTACCACAGCTACATGAAGAATTACCAACTGCAACAGCAATGCTGGTAATTATATTTTTTCATATTTTAAAACTGCAAATGTGATTTATGTTGGTTAACATGTTTTGCATAATATTGTAGTATTGTAGTGTCATTTCACAGTGTTTTGAAAGTTACAGAGGGGAGTACAAAAAAATCCAACTATGCAGTGTACTTGTAGCTTTTTATTATGAAATATATTACTATTGTTTTGTTGGCATCATGATATTGGTATCCAGACATACTGGATCTAAAAGAATCCAAACATTGATGCTTTGATGCGAATAAAAAATGTTCAACATTACAGAGGGGAACAGAAAAAGTGACATTTTTTAATCTTAATATAAAACTCAAGAACTCTGCAAAGTTTTGATATATCAAGCACACTCTTTTACATAATAATGTTCCATATTTACCTGATTTTATAAAGTCACAGAAGACAAGGTTGGTTTATTCATCTAAAGTTGTGATTTGTGGCCTAATCAATTTAAAGCACTTGTCATATATTAGGAAGTTACTAAAGGGAAATTCTGTCCATGACCTATTACACCATCAAATACCATGCAAAACTTGAAAATAAGACTCTTTCATGATAAATAAGCCAATTTAAATTACTTTCGTTGAAATGATAGATAAGCTTATCTAAATTATTTTGTTTGAAACCTTGTTTCCTGATGAAACAATTTTCCCCGAACATTTCTATGATGTCACTGTTAGAGGGAATGAGTGCTTCATGTCCACCAGCACAGGCAACATTTTTGTAATATCTACATGTACATTAAAAAAATAGAAAAACAATCAGGACTTTATCATTTGATTATTCAGCTTCTTTGAAAAGTAATTTGATATTGTGTGTGAACATTAACTTTTTTTGTCCACAAATACTATGAAATGACCCTATCATGAAATCTTGACAAAATTTAATGTTTGACACAGAAGAGTGACTATAGATTGTATTATCTCTCAACAGGTGTAAATGAAACTGCTTATTGGAAGTGGAATGACCAAGAGTTGTTATTTATATGATTAAATCCATGGTTTTTGTAAATAATTCACCCAGAAATGACTTGATTACTTAAAATTAACAGCAGAGTAAATTTTCACTTGAATGGTACATGTGACCATTTTTAAAAACTGACAATTTCAAAAATTTTGTCACAATTTGTCAAGTGACAATATTTATTCATGTGTGAGTATTACATAAATTTAGTCTGAAATTATTAGAATATCTGGCCATCAACAAAATTGTTTTTATTTTGTTGTAATTCAATTTTGTGACTTGCACTTTGAGATTTATATATATATTTTTTGTCAATTTTATTCATGTAATGTCTTTGTGTATAAATGTTTGCCCGAGCTTTATGATTTTGCACTACCCGGTGAGTGCCACTTAGTGAGATCTTCAGGCTGGTTTCAGTGCATAATTGAGTGGCTGGCAGGATTTATCCATGTGTGTGCATTATTGGATAAAATTAAACCTGAATGTATTGGAATATCTGTTTGTTCATAAAAAAATCACAGGAACTTGCAATTGAAAAAGCCTCACATTTGTACTATTTGTTCATTTCGATTAATTGAAATCAACATTTTTGGTAAGACAAAACAATGAAAAAGCGAATTTTGTTTATCAGAAAATCGCAATCAACAGATATCAGATTAAACGGCCAGTAACCTTGAAACGACTCGTGACCAAATGCTTTCAGCAAACCATCTCACAACAATAAAAAGAGTACAAACACCAAAAGTTTACAATAAATTGATAACACCCACTTGAATGATTTCTTGAACATGTTAAAGAAAATCGACTTATCATTATGCCAGTAGTATTTATGCATGATGATGTATCACATTTTTGATCACTCAGAAATAAATGAATACTATTTGAAGATTCCAGTAATATTCACACTTCAGATATGAAAATCCTCATACGGTAGAAATATCTTTTACGAAAAGTATGCGTAAATATTCAAACCGCAGAAAGTATTATTCAAAGTCACAAAGAAATATTATTTTTGGGATTATCTGAAGTATTCTAGTTGAAAATCCCTGTGCATTCATACTTCACATACTCGAGTCCGAATACTCTAGAGATAAATGTTATGCAAAGTATGCGTAAGAATTCAGCATGTGTGCACTCTACTTATTGAAAAATGTTTATTGTATCAAAATATTGGTGTTTAGACATCTATTTTAGAATGTAAACTGCATGATGTATCACACTTTTCATCACTCAGAAATAAATGAATATTAATTGAAGATTCCAGTAATATTCATACTTCAGATATGAAAATCTTCATACCGTAGAAATATCTTGTACGAAAAATATGCGTGAATATTCAAACCGCAGAAAGTATTTTTCGAAGTCACGAAGAAATATTATTTTTGGGATATCTGAAGTATTCTAGTTGAAAATGCCTGTGCATTCATACTTTACATATTCGAGTCCGAATACTTTAGAGATAAATGTTATGCAAAGTATGCATAAGAATTCAGGTTGTATACTACTAGAATACGTCACGTATATCATCCGTCTCGAATATCCTAGAATACTCCAAGTCAAGAAGCGATATTCTTTTTCTGAATACTCTTGAATATTTGCCTTTTGGCACAGTGCAAGACCATGTAAATTCATACAGAACTATGATTTTATGTTTAACAATGCCATCAGCGGCTGCCAATAATTATGCAAATAACTTAAAGTTGAGGATTTATTAGCCGAAACCTTAGAAGTACATGCGCTACGGTAAATTTTTACTGACAGGGTTTCCCCTGGAATTCGTTTAAACCTGTACCTTACCGTGTTGTGTTAGGGCAGCTTTTACAGTGAGAAGGACGAGTCCTATTACCAAGGTCCCTGGACGACTCATAGGCCTGATAAAACATTCATAATAAATATTTTTTATTACTAGTAAATAGCAATGCGAGGAAAAATATAGGTAACTTGCTATTCCTGTATTGTTTTGCGGCATTTCGCTTTTCCCATGCTAGAATTTCCACGACACGTTTTGAAACGAGAGACGGGATAGCCTGGGGACTAGGTTGCGGCGGCATTACTGTGGGAGCGATAAACGAGCGATGTAATACCCTTAAGTTCTCTTACATGCCCATTGACAGTTTTTAAAATGAAATATTAATAAGTATGTACAGGCCTAGCTTAACAGATCATCCAAGGATTTCAAAGAGGGCGGCTTAAGATGTCACTCGCTTCTTCCGGGTTTACATGAATTATATTCAATTCCGAAGTGTAAAAAGGATATCATTCAATTTTTCTAATGTTGTCAAAAGACTGTTGTTTTCCAAGCAGTTGTTGTTTTGTTACGGTAAATATCTGTGGTTTTAAGCACAGGTTGTGCTTTTCAGGGATGCTTAATTGTTAGAGCATTATACTGATCTTGTGCGACTTCATAATTGTGATATATAATCGTTGCTTAGATTCAAATGAATCGGTCAACTGTCATGGAATATGACTTAATACCATAGCGGCAAATTATGAGATGAAGCTCGATTTCATTGTTTTCACTAAATCCTTGACAGTCCTTGACAGTATACGATGTTAAAGTTTCTGATACGCTCCACGTCTAAAAGTACAGTTATGTGATTAAATCGGCAAGTCTAGTTGTGGACGTAATGTGCATAATGCTTCATAATGCATAATGTCAGTGACAAACAGTCCGGCAACAGTATGATATTAATATAAGCTCACCCTGTTTTTCTTTCATAAACTCTAAATGATCTCAGCTATGTATAGGAGTGCTTTTCCTCAATCTTGACTGTTTATGTGAGACAAGCAAAAACTGGTCAACACGCGCTGCGAAACAGGATACTCAGTTCTGATTATTGGGAATCGGCCAAAATGAAAAGGTCGGTCGGCCGGTGACATCCCTGATTGCAACGCTGTGTTCACTATGACACACTATCACTACATGAACAAGTTTAACGAAAAGATGAAAGATTGAATGCGTGTTTATTACTCGTGCTCATGCAGGCCTTGAGTCTTAAATGTAGACGGTATTTTTTTCACGGTCGCAAACGGCTGCAAAGCTGCGCAATGGCCCATCAACCTTTGCAGTGTCACATGTGTATGTCCTTTTGAATATGGCGATGATACCTGCGTTTTAAGTTGAATTTCAGAAGTGCAATCCTCATCCCTGGTTACTGGCTGCTGAAAATTTTGCGAGACAAATACAATGTATATTGCCTTCGAAAGTTTTGAAACGTCGCAAACAGGCTCCAAGAAAAGGATCGGGCGATCGTCCCGATAACCACTCGTCTGCGTATTCGAAAAGCTCGTCTTTACTGAATCTGGAGGGAAAAGTGGGACTGCTCGCAGTCTAGGCGATAATCACACGTAGTTCCATTAAGGGAATCCGAAATCCACTAAAAATTTGATTTTGGAATCAGATTCGGATTCAGATTCAGATTCAGATTCGTGTCTATTTAGTACCAGTAAACATAAGTTAGATAAAAAAATTGAAAAAATTAACAGACTTAATGATACATGCTACCTATGATAACCATTGGGTTAGACTAGATAGCTAGCCACACTAATAATATCAAAATTTAGATATTTGGGTCAATTAATTGAAATTATATATACATATAGTACCTAAAAAAAATATCAACACGAAAATGATAAGTGATAAATCAAGAATTTTATCGGATCTACATAATATTAAGAAAAGAATAAATAAAGAAAAGAATAAATAAAGTTGGATCAAATAAATAAATTGACAATGTACATTTAACAAGTTCAGTATTTTGAAACTAGATAACGAAAATACAAGAATAAAAAATTGAAAGTAAGTCACGTTTTATATGTTTTTAGTAAATCATCACTCAGCTGCTCTTTAAAAACATTCTTATTCGTTCATTTCTTTAGAGATTCACTAATAGTGTTCCAACATTTAGCCCCTGAAAATCTAATATTGAATTTGCCAAAATTCGTTCTCATCCTAGGAATCTAGTACTTAGAATCCGGAATCCAGCGCTAGGAATCCGGAATCCAGGCGGTTATACAGGAATCCGGAATCCACCTTCTTTGGAATACCGAATCTGCACTTCCTGCTGCTCCCTTACTATCAATAAGGCATTGTAATTACTCCAGTGACCACTATAGCCGCCCCTCCCCCCCCCCCCCCCCCCCCCATTTCCCAAATCTACGTTAATTAGGGGGTTAAATATCCTAACTATAAATTTCGAGCAAGCTATCTAACCATAAAGAATATATACCCTCCAAAATCAGCTAACGGTAAAGATATATCGAGCAGGCCGTCAATTTATATGCTGTAACTAACTAAAAACTGGATAATTTCAGTTTTCAAATCAACCAGCTAAAAGCATCCGTTCTGAACTACTTTCCAGTGAGATTTTTGATTGATTTTTTGATAATTTTTTTCTCGCACTTCACACTCGCAAATTCTAGGGTTTCCAATATACAAAACTAAAAAACAACCATTTCAAACTCCCTTACAAGATAATTATTGTATTATTGCTTTGGTCTTAGTCGAGTGACTACACCTTGTGTTGCAAGATCATCGAGAAGAAAGTAGTCGCTGAAAACACCTATACTTTTGCATGTCTTCGTGCCTCAGCGGGTCGCGCTTCGCGCGCTCGCACAAGCTTTATCGATAATGATCTTATGATAAATGAGTCAACTAGACTGAGTCAACTCGGATGGTTACATTAAGACCTCACGCACCCTGGTATGACGACTCTCTGAAGAAAGCTAAGCAGGATAAACGACGACGCGAGAGAAAATGGAAGAGAAGCAAACTTGAGATTGACCGTCAGCTGTACAAGCAACAGTGTGCCACTTACCAACAAATGCTGATCGCTGCTAAGACTAACTTCCACCGTGATAAGATATCAAGCTGCAATGACCAGGAGTTGTTCCGCATGGTTGATAACCTGACGAAACCAAACATCTCACAGACCCTTCCATCGACCAAAGATTCTTCGACACTTCCAAGCCAATTTGCTAATTACTTCACTCGTAAGATTGAAGACCTAATGAGCGCCATCAGCGAAGTTGTCCTGCCACAGAGTCATTTGCCATTTCAACCGTGACATCTGTTATTAACCTCTCACTTGAAAGCGGATACATGTTCCTGACAAATTAAAGTACGCATTGATTACGCCTGTACTTAAGAAGAGATCCCTCGATCCCGACGTTCTCGCCAATTACCGTCCAATTTATAATCTTCCATTTTTGTCTAAAGTTCTTGAAAGAGCTGTCTGTACGCAACTTGTTTACTACCTAGAGTTAAACAGTTTGTATTCTGATATGCAATCTGCCTATCGCCGTAGATACAGCACAGAGACAGCTTTACTACGTGTGTACAACGACATCCTGATGGCTCTGGATGAGGGTTGTGAAGTCATTCTGGTACTTTTGGAATTTTCTTCTGCCTTTGACACTATTAATCACTCAATGCTACTATCTCGTCTTCATCATCGTTTTGGAATTACTGGCACTGCGTTAGAGTGGTTTAAATCGTATCTGTCTTCACGCTTCAGCATCTCTACTCGCTGGTATCTGGTAACGTACGTAACTTGGGCGTCACCTTTGACAAGAATCTGTGTATGGATACACACGATTAGAGATATTGGTCGAATTAGGCGTTACCTCGATCAGTCTACGACAGAACGTCTTGTACACGCCTTCGTTTCATCGCGCCTGGATTACTGTAACAGTATTCTTCTTGGTCTTCCTGCCTATCTCATCACTCGGCTGCAGAAAGTACAGAACACCGCCGCAAGGCTCGTCTCCCGATCTAAACGCTCTGACAGTGTTACACCAATCCTTAATCAACCCGCCAATGGCGAAGTAACTCGTGGATTGACTCCCTGGGATTGACCGATACCAACCACCACAGAAAGCCCAAAAATAAATTTTAGTTAAATAATGAGTTTTTTATTTGAAGGCAAAAATATAAATCAATTAAAACAATATATATTTTTCTAAATGATAAATCATTGCTCTCACAAATCTAAAAATTAAGATTGGGCCCATCTGTAAAGAATTTTGAAAGAGTCGTTTGGATAATTATTAATAATATCAGCTAATGTAATTTCTTTAGCGAAAAATAATTGACTTGAGTATGAAAGAACAAAAAGAAGATAATGAAGCAAAAGAAAAAGAAAAAAAAAAAGAAAGAAAAAAAAAAAAGAAACCGGTCTGCCGTGATTCGAACAGGGTACCTTTAGGCTCCGCAGCCAGCAACGAACCACTTGAGCCACTGAGCAATTTAACGTTTGAAAAGGTTATATTTTTATACATATTGTTAATTTATGGCTGTCAAAGCTATTGAACATGTACAAATTATGAAAGAAGTTTCTCTATCAACCAAATGTCGCTATGAATAAAATAAATTACTCCATAAAAGTACTCATGATAGCCACCAAACTTAAACTCAAATACGCTTATTTGATGCCGTTTCGGCCAGCCGGGCCGTAGCGATTCCACGGCCAGTTTCTCCAGCCGTTTCAGCAGGCGTCAGTTCGTACTCAAATATGATTTCGTTTGCTTTTTATTTCAACATTTACTCTCGTGCTGATAGAGTACAAACACTAAATGCTTGGATGACTCGTTGATATTGGACTTGCGACGATTTTTTTTTGTTTGAAGACAGCGACTACAAAGTCCATTGTTCAGTAACATTCGAGTATATCGAACAGCTCGATCAATCAATCAATCAATCAATCAATCAATTCTTTATTTCCAAAATAATTTATATATAAGTACAATACTCCACTGACCTGCAAATAGTTAAACCTAATCTAGGCAGGTCAGTGGATAACAGAATGGACCTAATATACAATGTGAAATACACATGACATACACACACAAAGAAAAATATACATATATATATAATGTTTCAAAATATTTACATGTAGATATAATAATTAGGATGAATATAAGGTACAACTAAATATTAATTATATGACTTAAATGCTTATTTGTTCGAAAACGTAGACTGCAGAATCTGTATTGTTTTCTCAATTTCAACATAGGACTTCTCATTTTCTAGAATAGAAAAAAGTAATTCTTTGATTTCTTTTTTAAACAGATTCTTAGACTTATTCCTAATAAGGAGAGGAATTGAATTCCAAAGTCTCACTCCAACTCGTGAAAAAGAGTTCAACTGGATGTTGATTCTTGATGCCTGGGTATAAAGTTTTTTTGCAGCAGATGATCGTGTGTTGTACGATCAACTTGGAGATGCGATGAAAATTATTCCAAGCTGCAGAGGGAACTGAGAGTAGTTCAATACAGAATGTGGCAATGAATAAGAAACTATTTATTCAAATCTATTGGCAATTTCGCCTAACATCCGACAAGTACGGCCGACAAGTACAATCGATCTTCGCGGAGTGCAGACTCATGTAGAGCACGAGGTAATGTTAAAAACTTGTATTACCCAGCTTAGATCGTGTGCCTAAAAATTGTTACTTGTACACAAATCTAAAACAGTTACATTACGTTCAAAGCTTCCCAAGTGCTATACTGGTCGCCGAAAATTATTATAGAGGATGAGGGGGAACACCGTACGGCCTACGATACGATACGGTTACAGCAGGAATTTCGAATGTTTTTATAGAAACTATGATACTGGTACAGTTACGATACGGTACGTACGGTAAGTTACGTACCATACGAAAACGACTCTAACGGAAGTTAGCACCGTATCGTATTATCGAGAATAGACCGGAAGTAAAGTTTGACAGACCGGAAGTTTACAGGAAAGTGAGTGAGTGACACAATAGCTTACTACTTTATGTATGGCACCATTCTAGTTAGACAATAAATAGATTGAATAGTTGTTGTCATACACGAAGTAGTAACCTGACTGATTTGCATATTCGACCCCTCACAATAACTCGTGGATTTTCAATCCACGAGTTAAAAAATTACACTGGCTCCCTGTTTCTGATACTGAATCGAATTCAAAATCCTCCTTTTAACGTACAAGTGCCTTCATGGACTCGCTCCAAAGTATACCTTTCTGATCTTCTCAAGCCGTATAAGCCCAGCCGTTTACTGCGTTCCTCTTCAAAGCTTCTTCTCGAAGAACCAGGATCAAGACCTTCTACCTTTGGCAAAAGATCCTTTTCACTGGTTGCACCTTCACTTTGGAACAATATACCGGACACTGTGAAACATGCTATCTCTCTGGCTTCCTTTAAATCTCAACTGAAAACATTCCTGTTTACCAGGAACGCATAATCTAATGGTATTTTGTTAAACTTCAAGAATCTGTAATTCTATCTGGCCTAATGTAAAGAGCATCGAGACTTTTGTATGATGCGCTATCAAGAACCATTTATCATTATTAAATGCCACAAAATGTAGAAATCAACAGACTGTGGGTTTATTTTTGATAGATTTTGATAGAGAAATGATGAAAAACAATATCGTGCAAGGTCTTAGTGAACACACATAAACTTTCAATGGCGGTTCAACGGCTCTGCACTCATCAAGTGCGCATTTAAGGTGAATTGATTCGGTAACGGGATATATATAATGGGGTGGGGTTAAATTCCAATATCAAGCAAGCACCCAAGCAAGCCGTCAATCCATTTGTACGTTGTAAAAACCTGAAATACCAAATCAACAAGAAAGCAGTGATGACTTACCTTACAGTAAATATTTTGCCGAGCAGTTCGCGCTCGCAAAACGCCACTTAAAACTCCTTTACTCAAACCAAACCCCAATTGCATATGTAAGTCTTAAAGTACCAGTGCTCAGTGCGAATGATATTTTGAAACAATTATAGCAATGGCATGGAATACGGTGTAAAAAAAGAAAAGCAATGGCTATAATTTCCAGGCCAAAATATAATCCGGAAATAAAAATAGTAGTAACCGGAATCCAGTCGTTCGAATCCGGAATCCGGCTCTTAGAAACCGGAATCCAGCACGTGGAATACAGAATACGGCCGTGGAATACAGAATACGGTACTTATCTTTGACATGAATATGTTTTCCTCTTTCATAAAGCCGGCATAGGCCCTCTTGACCACTGTCACCTAAAATACTTATTTGGATATCACTTATTTAATAGTGTTTGTTACTGACATAAACTGTCACTCACAAAACTCATTTTCGGTTTTTAGAAGTCGAATTTTCTCTGCAAAGAACCAACCTCGGTCTTCATGATCTACTTCTACGTAATATTGTCTACTACTTATGTGAGTAATTCTCCCAGGATAATATCGCCCTTTCCAAGGTGCCAATACGGTTATTCCTTTTTTCAAGTCGCCTGGTTTGGATGGAACATCCAGTACAATCGACGTCTTTAAAAAATATTTGAAAAACGTATCGTGATGCTTTTCGTTTTCTAAGTATAACTGGACAATATTGTCACCGATAGTCTTTACATACGCCTTGTGGTAGTAGTCTAATCCTTGATAATTTGTTCCCCATCTTCCTAGAACACGTGATCCAATCATCACACAATCTACAAAAAATATATAAAAATAACTTACGAATTATTATCAGTCATTTTATTTATTAAAGTCGAATATTCCTCGTTACGTGATCATAATTATCCTCCCGCAAAAGCAAACACGAAATTAAAAGATAAAATAAAAAGTAATGTTCACAAAACCAAAAGCTATGTAAGCATAAGATAAGCACCCGTTGGTAGGGGGGGGGGGAGACTTCTGTTCCCACATATTTTGGTTGGGGATCATCGTCGTACCTTTTAGAGGTCGAAATCAGAGTATTTGGTACCTTAGACAGACGCTGGTAGTTTTACGAAAATTGGTACCAAAACAACGACGACGCCACACTGATGGAAATTTAAAAAAAATCTCGATGGATGACTTGTCAGTAGTTAATAGAAGCGACAATTTAAAAAAAATTGGTTGGTTATTTGTTTTACTGGTACTTCTTAGAGGTGAAAAAATAGCTTAATAAATAAATAAATAAATAAATAAATAAATAAATAAATAAATAAATAAATAAATGAATGAATAAATGAATAAATAAATAAATGAATGAATGAATGAATGAATGAATGAATGAATGAATGAATGAATGAATGAATGAATGAATGAATGAATGAATAAATAAATAAATGGGTGAATGAATTAATGAATAAATGGACGGATGGATAAAGTTTATAATCACTCACCAGTAGGGATATCACATCCATAGATCTCTACTCGCATACAGGCACGAGTAATATAGTATCCTGTAGGACGATATGGATAAACTCGTACTTTTCTGGCGATGATTGGCTTCTTTATTTTGTGTTTGACCACTGATGTTGCATCTCGATTGCCAGTGAACAACTAAAAAAGAGGAAATTAAACTCAGGTGGTGTTTATATTTCGCCGTTTTTACTGACAAAAATATTAGAATTTTTACTAAAGGTACAAAACAATACATCGAATTCTAATATATTTTATAGCTTTATTTCAAAATTTTAAACGAGGTCATATATCAGCAAAAAAGCGTAGTCTAAATATGGCCAATCTCGTCCTCAGAGCCGGTGTTGACTAAAATTTGACTTTTCGAGAGTGGACTGGTACCTACTCTACAATCCGTAAGTATATGAGGAGTGATCACTTAAAAGGGGTCTTAAAGGTTGACCATAAGATAGGCTGTAACGCACGGTGTGCAAGTCGACCCCGTTTTGGCATTCTCTGCGCTACAATCATAGCTGGTCCAAGGAAAAACACTGTACGCGTCCAAACGTGCATCCCAGAATGCATTTCTTCCGCTGGATCAGATACGGCGGAAGAAAAGGATTATCGGCATCGATGGAAAATTTGCACAGCACCCGTCCCCTACTCTTAGTCTTAGAAATTTCTTAGAAGTGTCGAGCCCCCCTCGCTAACAGGCCCCAGACGGCACCGATTGCCTTCTTTACAGTTCAAAACTCGCTGAAATGGCCTTGTTGGCTTGGGGAATGCATCACAGAACGACCAGAGAAGCCTCAATACTCCGGAGATCACAGTTGAACCTTGTCGCCGTAATTACTGTGACTCTTTCTTCGTAAAGTCGCTTCCCACTCCTGAGTTCTTCCAGGAGATTGTCTCCGCCGTCTTTTCTTGCTTAATGATGCAAGTCAAGCGACTTCTGTGCTACAAAATGACTCGGAAAAGCACTAAGAAGCTGAATTCAGGCCACGATCAGTACGCTCACCGAACGTAAACCCTCTCTTTCCTGTTTTTTTTTTTTTTCTTTTTCTTCTCTCTTTTTCGTTTTCACAAACACATTTTTTCTGTTTTTCTTTCTTTTCTCTTTCTTATTTGTTGGTTATTTCTTTTTTAGAGTTTGTTTTTGCCGGTTCCCACTTAATTGGCAAAAGAATCCGAACAACTATTGTCTTTCTTTTCTGTTTTGTTTTTCCTTCTTACTTTCTCTCTCACCCAAACGTGCTCTTCAGTTTTTCTGTTCATTTTTCTTTCTTTTCTCTCTGTTTTTTTTTTTTTTTTTCATTTGAGAGTTTCGTTGTTGTTGTTGTTCTCTCTCCTATCTTCGCCGAGAAATGACCAAAGAAACCCTAAAGATTGCTGTTAAAGCGGCAAATCTGGAAGATGGTACATCAAAGGGGTCTTAGTAAAGAAGACCCCTTTTGTGTGATCACAGCTTATGTGTAAATACAGACTAGGCCTAGGGTTAAGGTTAGGCTAATTCAGATGACCTATTGATATTGACATCACTTGAAACGGCATTATCCGGCGACACGAATGCAACGCAAAATAAACCCACCGGATGTATTTGATAAAGTAGCTTTTCTCCGTTAGCTAGTGATTGCAGAAATTTCAGTATTCAACCCGCAAAAAAAATTATAGTATGCATAATAGTTAACAGTAGACTCTAAATCTGCTGTTTACTTTTTTTATCAACTAGTACAAAGTAAATAGTCATCATTCTTTCACGGGTTAAATAATCTGATCACTCAGTTATGTACTAATTAATATGTAGTGATTAACATCTCCCATTTTGTTACTACACCTTTTCTCTGCCATTTTCTCTGTACTCGATAAATTCTGTTCTGGCTAAAGTATGTGTTACAGTGTATTGTGTCACCCAAATGTTATCACGTTCACTTCCTTGAGTGGCCAAGTACGTTATGCGGTAAGGCTTGCCAAGGTCAATTTCCAAATATGGTGCCCACTCCCTTGCAGAACACCAAGCCCTATGGTGATTCAACCGTCCGTACTTTGGCCGGTGATACCAGTCCTTGTGTGACGAAGCTCGTATGTTGCTGTCTGGAATCTTTTTACTCTCCATACCAAGTGGCGAACCACAGTCTTAAGTGTAAGGAAAAAAGGCATAATTCATCATATCCCATCAACCCTAGTCTCCCTCGCAGCCGTGTTTAGCCTCGTCACGCAAGGGAGCGTTGCGTGACGAGGCTAAACACGGCTGTGAGGGAGACTACATCAACCCAAGTAAACAAACATTAGATTTCTCTTTATCCTCTCCCTTGCATACTGGGACGGAAGGGAAAAATAGGAAAAATCAGCATAAGGTTGGCTCGAAATAGTTTTCAAGTAAACAAACTTCCCCTTTTCATTTTAGGAAATAATCAAACCGCCAATGGCGAAGTAACTCGTGGATTGACCGAAATGACCACAGGAAGCCCAAACAATACATTTTAGTAAAACAACGAGTTTTCATTTAAAGACAAAAATCTAAATCAATAATTCAATAATTTCTTTAGCGAAGAAAGAGTCATTAGCTATAAAAGAAAACAATGTGTCAAAATATTTGCTCACCGCTCCGCCGGGAATCGAATCCGGACCTCCTGCATTGAAAGCCATGTCTATATCCACTGGACAATCCAGAAGATGCATGACTTCGTCTAGTGAATTCTGTGTATTTATTGTCAGTAACAAATGCACAAACGCTTCTCTCTGTGCTCTGTAGCAAAATGTCGCTACAAATATAAAAGAAATTGCTTCACAAAACACTAAGCCAATAAACTAACTCAATACACCTTTTTGTTGCTGTTTTCAGCTAGCGGACTCGAGGCCTTCACGGCGCTCGATGGGACGACGGCTTTCAAAATGTTTTCGTTTGTTTATCTACTTCAGTTGATCCTTGTGATGATAGAATACGAACACTAAAAGCTTGGATGACTTTGATGTTGCACTTGAAGAGATTTTTGTCGCTTGACAGCGATGTACAATGCAAAGTCCGGCATTCAGCCAAAGGTTTCAGTGCAATGCGATATTCTATTGCGTAAATTAATATGACTAAACTTACTTCGGTACTTCGATGGTTTTACTCCTGAAAGTAGCTTGCACTAATACTAGGAATTTAATGATCTAAAGAGCATGTTCTTTAAACAACGTCTGTATATAATTTTTCGTGTGTATTGGACATGTCTGGGAGTGCTTCTAGTCAATGCTATTTCAAGCTATAATGTTCAGTTTTTATTCTAGAGCTGATGCATGTGTTCTCCGGCACTATTTGACTCGGCTATCAAACATTTTTGGCATATATAACCCACACGTTTATCTGTTAATAGTAACAACAATAAAATTCATTTATTTTCCTTCTAGCTAGCTATTTTGAAACATATGTTCTGTATAGTCTTTCTGTTCTTTAAAGTGCTACTCTGATGAAAATTCGTCCAATCTGAAAAGCGTTTTCTTTCAGCTTTTTCAAAAAAACACTACTTCGGAATAATCCTCGTCAAATTTTACATCTACAGATGAACTAGTTAGGGAGAAATGAGGGTTTGAAGTGCGGAGAGTAATGCTCCACCTTGTTTGTTGTTGCACAAACGAGCCAGCAAAATATTCCAGCGGTAACTCTCATTTTGGAGTCCTGTGACGTCATCGACTTAACACTGCGATCAGTAAGCTAAGAGAGTCATGTCTTTTACTGTAAATTTGAGCAGCTCTTTAACGAATTCTGAGTCCGTTTCTTGTAGTGAAAATGAGCAAGAATCGTCCTCAAGCTATGAGGAAGAAACTGTATTCCAATTTGTTGGATTCGACGAAAGTCTTGAGCCATTAGCGACTGAGGAAGAATGGCAGACGTACACTAATGCCTTTGAGGCCGAGCGAAAACAGCAACAAGAACTTCAAAAGCGTTTTCGCAGCGAAGTTGAAGTTCGTTCTTGGTAAGCAAACCCTTCAATGAAACTTATGACATTATATCACCAACTCAAGATTTATATCAAATTTTGCAATTGTATTTTTTGCCCCAAAAGGTGCAAATGTGGTCATTGTTCTGTTGACCTTCTTGTAAACGCCGAAGAGACGATGTGCTGCCAAGAAATTGACCCTGTAAGAGAAAAAATGTCAGATGTAAACATGGAGAGCTGTTGTCTGACTCTCCATCCAGGTTTCAAGAACGTTTGCCTGGATCGATGGGTTCTCCACACTGCTGGTGTGGGGCTTCTAACAAGAAACAAAAGAAGCTATCAGACGCTACTCAACCAAGGCAAAAAGTCAGAGACCGAGTAAGTAAATTTTTTAGCCACAGCATAATCTTTATAAATTTTGATAATCTACGTTCTTTATTGACCAACTTGAATGTAATTTCATTTCATTTCAGATACCTACGAGCGGTATCTTACCGGCAGTTAACTCGTTTTTTGTGGAACTGCCTTGGAACCTCAACAAGAACACCATTACCTGCGTGCGTGTACCATGCGATCCGAAGCGAATTCCCAAGCGAATCTGGCTCGTATAAGGGCTTCGAAGAAGAAGGAGATGACGAGGAGGAAGAAGAGAGTGGAGACAACGTAGAGCAGAATGATGTGCAAGACAGTGTAGAAGGTGAATGATAAAACCCAAGGAAAAAAGAGTTGAATGAACAATTATTTCCTAGCTAGGATACATTTAGTTAAAAACTTACATTCTATTAATCCTATTCACAGGAAAATTTCATGAAAACCCATTCATTCTTAAGAATGTTTTTTTAGAACTATATTCATTCTCATACCATTTGAATTGGGCTTTTCCCAAGAATGGGTTTTCATGAAATAGTCCTGTGATTTTCGTCCGAGAATTGGTTAGAAAGCAATCAATTCTGTTGTATAGCTTCACATCGCCCTTTTTTGTGTCCTTTTCTGGGAGCTCCACAAGTTTTACATCTGGGAGCTCTTCGATTTGTGTTTGTTTTCCCTGCATCAGTCAAAGCTTGCAATTGAGCATCTAAATAGATACAGACAATGAAACCCATGTGACAATTCTTTTATATTACATACTTTCGTGGTTTTCATTAATTCATCAAAGTTCCCTAAACATTCTTTTATACAGTTGATAGAAAAATATGAAATGAATGTGCAACGTACAGTTTTACGAAAGCCCCTCTGTTGTGTAAGAGTGTTGTCACATTGTGTTGATGGTGATATTACAATGATGATACTGATAAGCGTAAAAAGTGATTATTTAAAACTCTTGTAAATTTGAGATGTTTATAAATTTATATTCACCATTATCAGCATTCCCCTAAAATGCTTCCATTTGGTACCCACCCCATGACATGAGTTTGGATTACAATAGTGTATTGAAAACTTACCAGTGCATGTTGGTGGAACAATCACATTAACCCTCTCTTTTCGTGACTTGTATTTCTCTATTGCATCAGCTTTATCTTCGCATTCCATCATTCTGCATCTTGGCTCTGGCGTTATTTCATTCAGATGGACTCTGATCTCTTTCAATTCATTTCTGGTAGAAGATGTAAGGCATGTAAAAATGTTTTCCACATAATCTAAAAAAGAGGAAAGAATGAAGTTTGTTATGATAGTGATACAAAACAAAACATCACAAATTCAAAAACCCTCACCTGCACTAAACACTGAATTATTGACCCATTATCAGAAATCAAGGTAATATAAAATAATTGTATGCACCATTCCTGAAAGAGGGTTGATGTTCATGCACTACCATTTTACATACCAAAGTTGGGTGGAACTCTTGTTTCTCTGACTGTTGCCTCCCCATACTTGTACTTTGGGTACGTTACTCGCAGTCTGGTTTGACCATGGGCATCAACTTTATTCTCTCTTCTTAAATTTAGATTAAAGTGGAGGGCAGCAAGTATGTTCCTAAAGAGAACCATACAATTTACAGTACATCTGCTTTTCAGTACTGTTTTTCCTAATGTAGTATTTTGTTTAGTGAATACAGATAATTCTTGGAAATATATGTAAAGAAAATATAAATAAGATATTTTTTCACCAAATTCTGTAAATATTGTGTGTTGGTAAAGTTAAATCTAAAGTAAAAGTTTATAATACCTACCTCACAAGCATTCCTTGATACGAAAAAGACAGCATTTTGGGGGCAAACTGATTAACCACAGAATGGTAACCCTCCAAGCAGCTGGTCTGTCCTGTTGAGGATGATTTCTTGACGGCAGCAATGATGTTCTTCTTAGTAAGTGCATCAGATAGTTTGTCGTATGCATCAGAACCTAATACATATACAGATTTTACTGGTAAATACTGTGCTTTAACATCATCTTCACCATCAATTTTAATCACTTGCCTTGTGTAAAATAGACTTTGTTTGTTTGTACTGGTCCATGTGAACACTTGTTGAAGAGCTTATTAGGGATATCATCATGCTTGTTTATCACATGGTATAAAAAGGCATGAAACTTGGCCACCTTGACATCACCCAGTAACTCTTCTGTAGAAGTAACAGACCAGTAGAAATGCCTAATGCATGCTTTGGTCCAACGGCCAATCAACTCGCAACCACTCTCCTTGCTGAGTTTCTTTAGGGACTTGTTAATTTCTGTCAAATTAGGAATTAGTAGTTTCATTTTTTATTTTACTTTTTTTGAAGCTACAAATGTTTTTTACAAATTTAGGGCCCATGTCTATATGGCCCTGCCACAGGGTAATCACCTATAGCTATCTCTTATTCATTATTAATAAAGTGTTTTAATGCAACTTACTTTTAGCTATATGCCACAGATCATAGAAATGGTTGGTCACTGGCTTGCCTAGGGTGTGGCATATAGTGGGTAGGTCATCTTTCATCCATTTACAAATGGAAGTATGTCTATCAGATATAAAGGACTTGATAGACATGTCTGTTTCAAGCAGGTAATTAAAACACTTTTTATGGCCAGCAAACTCCATAGCAGAGCTGCTTCCAGCTTCATTTGCCTATAATAAAACAATGAACTTGATTTGCAAAAAAAAAATATTCTACTACATTATGATATTATTGCATTCTGTTCTGCTACTTGATTGTATAGAGCACTCTAACTAACCTGAACAAGAGTTATATATATTATCAGTCCAGTATCACAACAGAATATAGAGTAGGTACCATACTTTGCGGAATGGCCCATGCTATCATGCCTTGCGTCACCGGCTAAAACAACCTCTTTACCACTAAGAGACTCAACAATGCTTAACTGATAGGTTTGCCAGTATTTCCATACAGAGGGAATTAGTAGGTGCTTTTGGTGGTAGTAGTAGCAAGATTCATAATATGTCAACAAGTTGATGTGGCTGAACACCAATAGTATTTTCCTGATAGAGGCACCTGCACACAGGATTCCAAAGCTCAGGAGCAGATTGCCAGCAGGAAATTTCCCTAACATAAGAGGCTGACTGTTCCAAGAGAAAACTTTTTTGCAGTTGGAACAACTGGTTTCAACTGTGATCATGGTGCCAGTTTGTTTAATCATGATCGATGGAGATGGCGACAAACAGAGATGACAAAACTTAAATAGTCGCAAGAGGTGGGAGATGAATACAATTGCTTTGGGTTGTTCCCTGACATCCTTTCCTTCAATGTCTAACCTATCAATAATAAAAGCTTTCATCAAAAAAATACTGTTCTACGAACACACATGATCAATCAGTTTTAAAAACATCCAGACATGCAAGCGGTGATGAATCACTAAGAAAGTATTCATAAAGGCCTGAGAAGGGAAATTCACTTTCACCTCTACCCTTTTCCAGGTTGGATGAATTTCACATATAATCATCTATGTCAAAACTGGAAAATGACTATCGAAAGTGATTTACTCCGGCCAATACATTTTTTTAAGAATTAGTTACCGTGTATTGAGACTATCCTCCAAGTTTAAGTCCTCTGTATCAGCTGCAGAGACATCCTTGGGCTCGCTGTCTGTAAACACAGGGTCGTCTAAACCGTTATGTACCGAATCGATCTCTACATCCGTCAAGGAGTCGTCGTCGCTGTCACCGTCATCGAAAACTATCTCTTCTGCCTCTTCTATCGTTTCTGACCACGTTTGAGTGCCTAAACATCCATTAGGAATAAGGTTTAGTTTTCTATTAGCGTTGAATATAAAAGAAACAAAATAACTACATTTCAGCTAGGTAGTCAAAGTATAAGTAATATTATAATTACCGATCGTTTTCTTTGATCTGTAGAGGAGCTTGTACATTTCTTGACGTGAACGTTCGAGGCGAGATTTTGCTCTTTTTACTTTCGTCCTTAAATTATAGATTTCCTTTCTTAATCGTTTCACCTTTTCTTTCTGGCATTGGCAGTTCAGACATTCGATCTGGAAGTGCATAAAATTGACATTGGCGAGAGATGACAAACTGCGATAAATTCTCGATAAGAACAACAACAATATAACACAAGTTCAGCAAGTCCTGCTTGAATAGAGAGATAAATTACCGGTTTATTATTATCAAGTGATGGTCCGGGATTGGCGATTATATTTCCTATGTTTGTCGAAGATTCATGATCTTGCTCCGTTACTGCTACGTCTTCAAATCCTTCGCTTGGAGCATCAACAACAGGGCCATAAGCGGGGTTTTCACAGCTGTCCGGGAAAGTTTCCGCAAGATCGCCCTCATTGTCTGCGGGCAAACCAGCATCAACTGCCTTTTTGCTTTCGGCTTCTAAGATTTTCTTCAATGCCTAGATTTTAAAAGGGTATAGCACAAGTTGGAAAGATATTCTGCTAGAAATCGAAATAATCCGATGGCTAAATTCTAGCTCTAATAGTATAGCACGTGGCTCAAAGAACATACCTGGCGGTGATCTCTAGCGCTCTCTTGAGCTTGATTTTCCCCTGATTTCCATATAGTAGGTACTGCCCCTGGAGACAGTATTCTAGGAGATCCTTCAACATGAACCTTTCTTCGAAAACAAGAATTTTCGAAGTGTTCTGAGCAAATGACAAATCTACCACATGGGTCGAAGTTAAGACGATGTAACCTGACAAACTTGCACCACTTTGAGAGTGTTGTTTTGTTTTAGGAGATTTATGAATTGAAATTCCTAGTTCCAAATTTGATGTATTGCTACATCCCTGCACAACACAACGTTGCGACGGCATACTTCTTAATTCAAGATAATTTCTACTTCATTTGAGAGACTACAAAGTCGAATGCGGCTCTACATGTATATGTATTTTATGATATCGCGATTTAATGTTAAGTCGATGACGTCAATTCCGTTTTTGGCTCTTTCTGCAGTCGGCTTTACATTTGGGCCTTCGAAAAACGGGCTTGACACTGTTTTTTTTATTAGAAAACGCAACCAAATCATTTACGAATAATCTACAGTACTAAGAGAAGCATTTTTACTTGTTTTCAAAGGTTTACAAAAATACACGAATTTTCGTCAGAGTAGCACTTTAAAACTGTTCGAACCAGAACATCACCTATGAAATAAATCCATTTTCTCAGCTTTCCAATAATATTATATATTTTCGCAAGGATTGCTATTATTTTTTAATCAAAGCTTTGTCTTTATAGGCCAAAAAAAGAATCTGAAATCAAGGGAGGAGACAGGTACCATAGCTACTGTAGCTAGTTTTCTTGAACAGCCTCTTGCCGAGGGAGGGAGAGAGGAAGGGAGAGAGGAAGGGCGAGAATTAGCCTGCGTAGCTATGCTGCAGGTTGGCAGAGGGGTGAGTGCACTTGCCATCCGCCCCCACTCCCTCCTTCCCATGTTTACTTTTCAAGCAAATTTTTAATTGGTAATATATATATATATACTTTAAGCGCATAGATCAGGATTGTATATGCTCAATATTAAGTAAATTATCATTATATTGTTATTATTCCTTCCTTTCTTACCTCTTTCTTCCTTTACTTCCTTCCTTCTTATTTTTCTTCTTTCTTTCTTCTTTCTTTCTTTCTTTCTGTCTTCTTTCTGTCTCTTTCTTTCTGTCTCTCACTATGTCTTTCTTTCGGTCTGTCTGAGTGTCTGTCTTTCTTTCTTTCTTTCTTTCTTTCTTTCTCTCCTTTATTCCTTTCTTTCTTTCTTTCTGATGTTCTTTGTTTGTTTGTTTGTTTGTTTGTTTGTTTCGTTCCTTCTTGATATTTATTTAATAAAGACACGTTCGTGTCGGGGTTCGTAACGTCCTTTAAACAGTCATCTGTAACGGCGCATCAATTAATACAGCATTGATCAATATGATTGTTATGGTCTCCCTATGATCTCTAAACTTCGATTATTTATATAAACAGAGTTTCAAAGAAAGAGGTGATAATTTTATCTTTGCCTGAACAAAGCCCAGTAAAAAAAAGGTAATAAATAAACAGTAAATGTAGGGGTGATCCGCAGAACTTCCAGTAGCTAGCGTTAACTTGCGGGGGAGGGGAGAGGGAGGAAGAGCAAGGAGGGAATGGGTTTATTTTTCTGTCCGGTGGACAGCAACATATATAGCACATGTACATATATTAAAAACACGTTCGTGACGGGTCTCGTCACAGGAAGCCCGGCTTTTAAAAGTCGTAAATGAACGAATAAATCAATTAGTATTTTGGGTTACCTGTGTTGAGATTTGAAAATAGAGAGTTTCCGGTAACTGCCAGTAGTCTGATAGGATATTACATGGGGTAACATGAGAGCAGTTTGAAATTCAAATCCAACTCTCTTATTGACTGTTAGTACTAGAGTGCGTTACACTGATAAGTTAGATTTGAATTAATCTCCTATCAGTTTACTGGCAGAAACCGGTAACTCTCTATTATTAGCGTCTCGTTTCAAATCTCAACACAGGAAACATACTAATTGATTTATTCGTTCATCTACTACTCTTAAAAGCCGGGTTCCCTGTGGTCTCGTAAGCGTCTTTGCACAGTCACCTACGTTTCTCATGATTTCTAAACTTTGATTATTTATATAAACAGAGTTTCAAAGAAAGAGGTGATAATCTTATCTTCACCTGAACCAAGCCCAGTAAAAAAAAGGTAATAATTGTTTCCTTGAACACACTAATACAGCAAATACAGGGGAAATCCGGTTTATTTTTTATTTATTTTTAGGGGGGGAGGGGAGGATTTCGACACTACTCTAAAAAAGGATTCTACTTAACTTTCTAAATTCGCTCCTTCGTGCATGAATTTCACATGCTCGTTAATTTTTTTATTAAACAATGTTTTGTCTTCATAGGCCAAAACCTGAACCTGGTATTAAGGAAGAAGAAGAGAGGTACCATAACTATAGATAATTTTCTTTTATGTCTGGTCTTCAAGTGCCTAGCGATTATCTGTCAGAAAGGGAGAAAGGGTGACGATGCATGGTGATGCCTTTTTGAAATGACATCCTGAGATATTTCCATGCTTTTTTTCAAACAAGCTCATGATGTTTCATGCCCTCCTAAAGTTGCTAAAACTCCCAATAATACCATCGATGTGGAATTGCCGCCATCTTGAAAATGACGTAACAGCCCGAACTTCATTCATTCGCACTTGTTCTTTTCTTCCAAAACATATGATATTTTTAATAATTTCGTTGTTTTAATAATTTCTAGCGTGTGTTTGCATTTTGTCATCCCGTGCGTGCTCGAAATAGTCTTTTACTACGTAAGCATGTTTCTGCAAAAATGTTTTCCCCTGTCATGCAAGTCCTTAATTAAGCGCAGCACTCTCTCACTCTCTATATCGCTTTTTCATGTATTAAGTTTGTTTCCTTTCAGTTTCATTTGTAATATGGTTCGCATTTTTTGTATTCATTTTGTATAGTTTGTCCAAGCACGAAACACTTCAAATCAAATGGCGCAAATTATCACAACGACAACTACAAAACCCCAATCTTAGATAAACAGTCCGTTCAATATCCGCATTCATTGGCGATGCAAATTCTGCTAGATGATGGCATTAAAATAAATTATCCCGTGTGTTCCCAAGTCCCCAGAGGGTGCCGAACAACTGCAGTTTTTTTGGTAGACACATCGAGGCTAAAATCGCCAAAGGACATTTTTGTCGATAACAATGGAAAATGGCAATGGGGCGGCCAAGCCAAGACACCGTACATTGTTAAAAAAGACATGCCAGGCATACAAATCAACTTTCATCGAAATAATGTATCCGATCAAGAAGCTAATGATGAACCAACGTATCAATTGAAAAGGACCTACTGGAAACATAAGACCCAGGACGGGAAAATCTTCATTCCGAAGGTCGATAACCTATGTGCTACATCCGGATAAACAGTACCCCATCGTCCTTCTCCATTATTATTTTGATAACGCTGACGAAGTGCCGTTGGTTTTGTCACCGCACAAGAACAGAAAATATGGTGAACAAACCCACACCAGAACAGCAGACAGCACATTGAGGGAGGTTCAAAACTCGAGAAAGACCCCAAAAGATGCTTTTACAAAGGCGTGGCAGCAGAATGGTGGAATGGCTGCAATTGCTAGCTTTGCTGAGGTTCCGAGGGACCAAAGGCAAATCTATAATGCAAGGCGAAATGGCAGCAATGGCAATCTCAGCTCGAAAGAGAAGACTGGAGATGAAGTCATTGACCTTATTGCAATGGCTAAAGAGCACGAGTCAAAACCAGATGGTGGATTACTGCGCGACCTTCAGCTCCACCCTGATTTTAGCTGTGTGCTTGCTAGCAATCAGCAGCTTGATGACTTAGTGCAATTTTGCACTAATCCTGTAGACAACGCCGTTCTTGGCATTGACTCCACTTTCAACGTAGGCAAGTACGACGTCACATTCACAACGTACAACCACTTATTATTGGAGATAATTATTATTCCCGGTCAAAATGGCAAGAGGTCTTCTCCAGTTATGCTCGGACCAGCATACATTCATCATAAAAAGGACTGATTCTTTTTACTCATTTGTCAGCACTTTGGTTCGTTTAAGGACAGACCTCTTGAGACTCATAGTATACGTAACAGACGGAGACGAAGCCCTCATTAATTCACTCGTTGCAATCTTCCCAGGTGCGACTGGCTTAAGATGTTTTATACATTCAATGCGGAATATAAAGATGAAACTAACCGAGTTTGGCCTACAAGCAATTAAACACGAATTGCTAACAGATATCTTTGGGAAGAGAGGTTCAGACGAAATACTTATCGGGCTGCTTGATGCCCTAGACGCAAAAGAATTTGACGAAAAGCTAGAGAAGCTGAAAATGAAGTGGGACAAACTCGAAGAAGAAAAATGCGCATCCTCAAAATTTCATCAGTGGTTCTCAAGGTACCACGCACCTTACATGCGTGAATCGATGATTGCGTCAATAAGAGCATGTGCAGGCATTGATGGAAACCCACCACAGTGGTATACCACAAACAACAACGAATCAATCAACAAAGTGTTTAAAGACAGAAACAATGTAAAGCTCTCTATTCCAGAGTGCGTATTGCAGGTTGAGAAATTTATCTCAGAGCAAAATACGCAGATTGAACTGGCTGTTACAGGAGAGGGCAAATACCAATTCTGACAGCAGTACAAGCACTTACAAAAAAACAAAGAAGAGTGGATCAAGATGTCTTTGGAAGATAGACAAGGGCATTTACATATATATTATTCATGAATAATCATGAGAAGCCACGCAACATGGAGCTCCTGGAAATTTCCCTTTTTATGGCTTATCTGTGGTACTTTCCTCGTTTATTTTGCTGGCTGCCATAATATAAAGTCATTTGGAAACTCCAGTAATTGGTTTCTCGAAAGGAATCTGACTGTAAAAAGCAAAAACTGCATATTTCAACCTGGCTTCAAAATCACATCAAGTTATGTTAACCAAGAAATTTGCATAGAGCATCCCCGAGGATAAGAAGCACAATAAGCTAATAATCAAGACTCAAAAGCCATCAACTGCATTGTTCCTGTCTACAAAGCGAAAACAATCATCCTTTGGCAATAGGAAAACCAGAAAAACAAAGCAAGCTTACTCATACTATGCAAATTCAGATGCAAGAACACGACTAATAATTCAAGATGGAGACGTCGAGGAAAATCCTGGACAATCTACTCAAGAGCAAGTTTCTGGCTTAAAAACTGTCGCTAAAAAGAAGAATAAATCTACACTCGTCCCAAAATGCCAACTTTGTGAAAAACCATGCAAGTCAAATCAACTCAGGTATTTATGCAGTAAATGCTTTGAGGTTAGTCACGTTCGCTGTGCCAGCTCTTCTTCACTGACATCATTGGTATCACACGATCGCAGAATTTTGCTCAACTGGACATGCCAATGTTGTAGCCTCTCGGATTTGCCTTTCTATGGTCAAGACATCATCTCAAATTTAATCGACACTGAAGCCACACATGATATACATCCACATGTGCCTGATGATATCCATCTTCAAACTCTCGAGAATAAGGCCAATCAACTACGTTTATTCCATCTAAATACGCAATCCATGATATCGACCTTCAATGAGTTTCTTCTAACTGTTCAGCGCTACCCATTTGACGTGCTAACATTAAGCGAAACCTGGCTTAAAGACAACGAACTCCTTCTAAAACATGTCTCCATTCCTGGTTTCTGCTTTGAGTACCGCAATCGAGAATCAATCAGAGGCGGGGGCGTTGGCGCGTACATAAGAGAAACTGTTGCTTACAAACGTCGCAGTGATATCGAACGCCTACAACCAGAACTGGAGCATATGTGGTTAGAATTTAAAGGAAGGAACAGACATAGCAAACTACTTCTTGGAGTGTTCTATAGATCTACAAGAATTTTATCTACAAGCGTATGGTTCGACAAATTCGAATCCCTTTTAGGACATATCTGTAGCACATGGGATGGCCTTCTTGTGGTCACTGGAGATATGAATATCGACCTTATGAATTCTGAGAACACCAACACTAAAGTGTACAATGACATTTTAGCATCACTCAATCTCCATCAACATGTAGAAAAGCCAACCAGAGTAACTTCTAGCTCCCAAACGCTAATAGATCACATTATTTCATCGCACCCAAATTGTATAACTCATGCTGACGTCCTTCCATGCTCCATCGTCAGTGACCATGATGGTCCATACGCTTGTATCAATATTCGTGTTGAACGTTTCAAGCCTAGATATAAGTACATCAGAGATGAAAAGCAATTTGATGCAGATGCCTTTCGAGAAGACTTCTCCACCCTTCCTCTCAACTTGATCTATTCTACCAATGACCCAAATGACCAACTGGATATCATGACTAAGCTTATCAATGAGTGCCTGGAAAGACACGCTCCTCTGCGAAGACAAAAGATTACGCGCCCTCCAGCTCCATGGATTAAGACTCATAACATACCATCACACATGCTGGAAAGAGACTGTTTGAGAACTAAAGCTCACACCTCAAAATCAGACGATGACTGGAAGGCCTACCGTAATGTAAGAAACAAGATAAGAAACATGATACGTCAGGCGAAACAGCAATTTGTTGAAAAAGCACTGTCATCCAAAAGGCCTAAAGAAATCTGGCGCATCATTCACAGGATCCTTAAACCTAACCAACAACCTCTCCGTTTCGACGTTGACGCCCTAAATAGACACTTCATCGGCACTGGTCAACGCACTACAGGCATGTCACCCTGCGATGTTGAAGACCTCACTCAATACATTGACTCACTTACCATGACAGACGATACAAATGGTTTCAGTATTCAAGAAACTTCAGTTACAGAGGTTCAACATGCGATAAAAATGTTAAAAACGACTG
>JALIZF010001325.1:0-52500 GCA_029948255.1 Telmatactis stephensoni
GCTATAGCCCATGCAAAATGCTCAAAAATGGCCCAAAATCGACAAAATGCAAAGGCTATAGCCCATCAAAAATGCTCAAAAATGGCCCAAAATCGACAAAATGCAAAGGCTATAGCCCATGCAAAATGGTCAAAAATGGCCCAAAGTCGACAAAATGCAAAGGCTATAGCCCATCCAAAATGCGCAAAAATGGCCCAAAATCGACAAAATGCAAAGGCTATAGCCTATCAAAAATGCTCAAATATGGCCCAAAATCGACAAAATGCAAAGGCTATAGCCCATGCAAGATGGTCAAAAATGGCCCAAAGTCGACAAAATGCAAAGGCTATAGCCCATCAAAAATGCGCAAAAATGGCCCAAAATCGGCAAAATGCAAAGGCTATAGCCTATCAAAAATGCTCAAGAATGGCCCAAAATCGACAAAATGCACAGGCTATAGCCCATCAAAAATGCTCAAAAATGGCCCAAAATCGACAAAATGCAAAGGCTATAGCCCATGCAAAATGGTCAAAAATGGCCCAAAATCGACAAAATGCAAAGGCTATAGCCCATCAAAAATGCTCAAAAATGGCCCAAAATGGACAAAATTCAAAGGCTATAGCCCATGCAAAATGGTCAAAAATGGCCCAAAATCGACAAAATGCAAAGGCTATAGCCCATGCAAAATGCTCAAAAATGGCCCAAAATCGACAAAATGCAAAGGCTATAGCCCATCAAAAATGCTCAAAAATGGCCCAAAATCGACAAAATGCACAGGCTATAGCCCATCAAAAATGCTCAAAAATGGCCCAAAATCGACAAAATGCAAATTGGGCTATAGCCCATGCAAAATGGTCAAAAATGGCCCAAAATCGACAAAATGCAAAGGCTATAGCCCATCAAAAATGCACAAAAATGGCCCAAAATCGACAAAATGCACAGGCGATAGCCTATCAGAAATTCTCAAAAATGGCCCAAAATCGACAAAATGCAAAGGCTATAGCCCATGCAAGATGGTCAAAAATGGCCCAAAGTCGACAAAATGCAAAGGCTATAGCACATGCAAAATGCTCAAAAATGGCCCAAAAATCAACAAAATGCAAAGGCTATAGCCCATCAAAAATGCACAAAAATGGCCCAAAAAAGACAAAATGCAAAGGCTATAGCCCATCAAAAATGCTCAAAAATGGCCCAAAATCTACAAAATGCAAAGGCTATAGCTCATAAAAATGCGCAAAAATGGCCCAAAATCGACAAAATGCAAAGGCTATAGCCCATCAAAAATGCTCAAAAATGGCCCAAAATCGACAAAATGCAAAGGCTATAGCCTATGGAAAATGGTCAAAAATGGCCCAAAATCGACAAAATGCAAAGGCTATAGCCTATCAAAAATGCTCAAAAATGTCCCAAAATCGACAAAATGCAAAGGCTATAGCCCATCAAAAATGCTCAAAAATGGCCCAAAATCGACAAAATGCAAAGGCTATAGCCCATCAAAAATGCTCAAAAATGGCCCAAAATCGACAAAATGCAAAGGCTATAGCCCATGCAAAATGGTCAAAAATGGCCCAAAATCGACAATATGCAAAGGCTATAGCCTATCAAAAATGCTCAAAAATGGCCCAAAATCGACAAAATGCAAAGGCTATAGCACATCAAAAATGCGCAAAAATAGTTCAAAATCGACAAAATGCAAAGGCTATAGCCCATGCAAAATGGTCAAAAATGGCCAAAATCGACAAAATGCAAAGGCTATAGCCTATCAAAAATGCTCAAAAATGGCCCAAAATCGACAAAATGCAAAGGCTATAGCCCATCAAAAATGCGCAAAAATGGCCCAAAATCGACAAAATGCAAAGGCTATAGCCCATCAAAAATGCGCAAAAATGGCCCAAAATCGACAAAATGCAAAGGCTATAGCCCATCAAAAATGCGCAAAAATGGCCCAAAATCGACAAAATGCAAAGCCTATAGCCCATGCAAAATGGTCAAACATGGCCCAAAATCGACAAAATGCAAAGGCTATAGCCCATTAAAAATGCGCAAAAATGGCCCAAAATCGACAAAATGCAAAGGCTATAGCCCATGCAAAATGGTCAAAAATGGCCCAAAATCGACAAAATGCAAAGGCTATAGCCCATCAAAAATGCGCAAAAATGGCCCAAAATCGACAAAATGCAATGGCTATAGCCCATCAAAAATGCTCAAAAATGACCGAAAATCGACAAAATTCAAAGGCTGTAGCCCATCAAAAATGCGCAAAAATAGCCCAAAATCGACAAAATGCAAAGGCTATAGCCCATGCAAAATGGTCAAAAATGGCCCAAAATCGACAAAATGCAAAGGCTATAGCCCATCAAAAATGTGCAAAAATGACCCAAAATTGACAAAATGCAAAGGCTATAGCACATGCAAAATGCTCAAAAATGGCCCAAAATCGACAAAATGCAAAGGCTATAGCCTATCAAAAATGCTCAAAAATGTCCCAAAATCGACAAAATGCAAAGGCTATAGCCCATCAAAAATGCTCAAAAATGGCCCAAAATCGACAAAATGCAAAGGCTATAGCCCATCAAAAATGCTCAAAAATGGCCCAAAATCGACAAAATGCAAAGGCTATAGCCCATGCAAAATGGTCAAAAATGGCCCAAAATCGACAAAATGCAAAGGCTATAGCCTATCAAAAATGCTCAAAAATGGCCCAAAATCGACAAAATGCAAAGGCTATAGCACATCAAAAATGCGCAAAAATAGTTCAAAATCGACAAAATGCAAAGGCTATAGCCCATGCAAAATGGTCAAAAATGGCCAAAATCGACAAAATGCAAAGGCTATAGCCTATCAAAAATGCTCAAAAATGGCCCAAAATCGACAAAATGCAAAGGCTATAGCCCATCAAAAATGCGCAAAAATGGCCCAAAATCGACAAAATGCAAAGGCTATAGCCCATCAAAAATGCGCAAAAATGGCCCAAAATCGACAAAATGCAAAGGCTATAGCCCATCAAAAATGCGCAAAAATGGCCCAAAATCGACAAAATGCAAAGCCTATAGCCCATGCAAAATGGTCAAACATGGCCCAAAATCGACAAAATGCAAAGGCTATAGCCCATTAAAAATGCGCAAAAATGGCCCAAAATCGACAAAATGCAAAGGCTATAGCCCATGCAAAATGGTCAAAAATGGCCCAAAATCGACAAAATGCAAAGGCTATAGCCCATCAAAAATGCGCAAAAATGGCCCAAAATCGACAAAATGCAAAGGCTATAGCCCATCAAAAATGGTCAAAAATGGCCCAAAATCGACAAAATGCAATGGCTATAGCCCATCAAAAATGCTCAAAAATGACCCAAAATCGACAAAATTCAAAGGCTGTAGCCCATCAAAAATGCGCAAAAATAGCCCAAAATCGACAAAATGCAAAGGCTATAGCCCATGCAAAATGGTCAAAAATGGCCCAAAATCGACAAAATGCAAAGGCTATAGCCCATCAAAAATGTGCAAAAATGACCCAAAATTGACAAAATGCAAAGGCTATAGCACATGCAAAATGCTCAAAAATGGCCCAAAATCAACAAAATGCAAAGGCTATAGCCCATCAAAAATGCACAAAAATGGCCCAAAAAAGACAAAATGCAAAGGCTATAGCTCATCAAAAATGCTCAAAAATGGCCCAAAATCTACAAAATGCAAAGGCTATAGCTCATAAAAATGCGCAAAAATGGCCCAAAATCGACAAAATGCAAAGGCTATAGCCCATCAAAAATGCTCAAAAATGGCCCAAAATCGACAAAATGCAAAGGCTATAGCCCATCAAAAATGCTCAAAAATGGCCCAAAATCGACAAAATGCAAAGGCTATAGCCCATCAAAAATGCTCAAAAATGACCCAAAATCGACAAAATTCAAAGGCTGTAGCCCATCAAAAATGCGCAAAAATAGCCCAAAATCGACAAAATGCAAAGGCTATAGCCCATCAAAAATGTGCAAAAATGACCCAAAATTGACAAAATGCAAAGGCTATAGCACATGCAAAATGCTCAAAAATGGCCCAAAATCAACAAAATGCAAAGGCTATAGCCCAAAATTGACAAATGCAAGGCTATAGCTCATCAATAATTGGTAAAAATGGCCCAAAATTGACAAATGCAAAGGCTATAGCTCATCAATAATTCGCAAAAATGGCCCAAAATCGACAAAATGCAAAGGCTAAAAATGGCCCAAAATCCGGAAAATGCAAAGGCTATAGCTCATTGAAAGTGGTGAGAACGCCCAAAATCGACAAAATGCAAAGGCTATGGCAGCCCACGGAAAATGGTGAAAAATGGCCTAAAATCCTTAAAATGCAAAGGCCATGCCATACAAAATGATCAAAAATCGTCATAATAATAAGGCTATAAGCATATTGAATTAAATGATTAAAAATGACCCAAAATCGTTTTAAAGCAAACGAGGTCAAACAATAGCTTAAAATTGTCCGAAATTTAACGCTATTTCCCATGAAAATAATAAATCAAAGGTTGAGAAGTTATTATAGCCAAACATCGTTGCATCGCGACCAGCAAATTACAAATTTTGTTTTGATTTCGACAATCAGTTCTGGGGCGGAGTTTCTTTCAAATCAACCAATCACTGAACGAGTTCGTGAAAGCTACGCCACCAAGAATGACGGACGGATCAGAAAAGACCAAAATCTTACCGAAGTTGGAGGTCGCGATGCAACGATTTTGGCTTTAAGAGTATATTATAAATATTGGTCTGAAAATCCACAAAAGGAAATTGTACTTTTAAGGGACTTGTACTGTGCAATATTTATCTGGAGGGGGAGGTTGGGGGTCTAAAATGGTAGTTATTCTATTTTAAAAGGAGGGGGGTTAAGAAGTTATTGTACATTTAGTACATGGAGGGGGGCTTAATTATAACTCATTTTAAGGCCTACTTTGCTCATTTTAGAACCCCCTGCAGATAAATATTGCACAGTCCCTTAATGCAGAGCTGTTATAAACTCTCGCAAATGCAATCGATTTAATGTTAGTTTATAGGATTTGCTTCAACTCCATATACCCTACTGGGAGTTGCACCCAGACCTCTTGGCCGTTACCAAGCGTGCTCTACTACACTATAGAGTTGGTGTTGGTGTTTAAGCATCGAAAATCATGTCAAAACAGGAAACCAAAACAAGCTCCAGCAAAGAAAAATGGGAAAGTAGATGTCTTGGAAAATATTATGTATTTATTGAAAAATTACAAGCAAAAGAAAACGCGTCTTTATTACAACACTGAAATGAACATGAAAGGAATGAAGAACCGAATGAAAAGTCTCAGGAAGTTGAGATTAAGAAAAATTCGCACTGAAAAATGTTTTGCAAAAACATGCAGTGTAAATGGATTAAATTAAAAAAAACCCGAAAACATTGTTGCAAAAAGATCCGAAAACAAAGTTGCAAAAGAACCCGAAAGACCCGAAATATGTTGCAAAAAAGACCCAAAAATATTGTTGCAAAGACCTGATAACATTGTTTCAAAAAACACACGAAAATATTGCATGTCTCAAAAAGAAGAGAAATTTGTAGTAAAAGAAGAAACAGAGAAAACAAAACGTTTTCCGAAATCCATTATAATTTAAAAAAAACCACGTGTTTTTATATCAATTGCCGGAACGATAGCCATACATATTCGCAATAAAAAGTCGACGTTGGCGAAGAAAAACCGAAGAAGAACGGAAATTTTCGAAGGTTGAACCGACAGCTACGCACGATTTTTTATAATTTTGCACGATTTTTTTGTATTTCTTTAAATAGTTGATGTCGAATTTTGTCATTGTTAACCAACAACAACATACAAGCACTTTCTAATACCTTCATTAATTTTGTATTAATAAAGAAAATTCTTGACATTAATAATCGTTAATATTATTAGGACAAAAATCCTAGACTAAGAAGCTACCACTGTAAAAATTCTACTTGATGACTCGTCGTCGCAACCCAGTTTGGTTGTTCTTGGTAGACTTGGCTGAAAGAAATGCCATAAATGCCATGGTATTTACTAGACAGGAAACATCAGTACAAAACCTCAAGTCCTATTGAGTATTTCCGGCTGTCCTTTTGTTTCATCATGACATTTATCATTTTTAATGATAAGTATTTCTAAATTTGGGTGTGGCTAATCTAGAGTTCCACCATTATCGTTGACATGCAAAGTTGTGGCGACACCCAGATGGAGGAATTCAGAAGATGAAAATCTTTGCCGGTGATTTTTCAATCAAGGATCTAGATAAAACATATCTGGTCTACCACGATCATACCACGACTTTGTGCATCAACTTCGTAGTAGCCTGGCCAGCCCTAACCTAAGACCTAAGTAGCACAGAAATCTAAGCCCTAACGCGCTGTAGTTTATATGTATGCGTTGTATATAAACTGACCAGAGCCACGTACTAATAATGGACGAACTCTACATCTAAAGAAGACGACACAGACTCGGAGCGACTACAAATGAGGTCTCTCATTTTGAGAGTATGGTCTATTTGCTCCAGGTCCATCGGTGATCCAGCGTTGTCCTCTCATAGGCCTAAGCATTCATGAAAGCTAACCTAAGCAGGCCAATTGACCCCGGCCGATTGACCGGTCCAAAATCTAATGAACTCCACCTAGCTTAAAACGGTAGCTTCTGCTAAAAACATCCCATTCCTAGCGATCACTAAATTTTGTTAAATACGAATATTGTGAAGTGAATATTTTGACTGGCGATAACAAGCCAAAAAGAAAAGTAAACGTCAAAATGTATTTTTGGGGTCAGCGGCGACAGTCACAAACAAGGTACAAAACACCAACACCCCCTACGCAGCCAACAGGCGCCTCACATGGCACGCCCATTTCCCCACCCCCTCTCCCTAGTGGAGAAAAGGACAACGACAAACTAGCACGCCATGAGGGGCGTCTGATTTCGCAGGCACAAACAAACACTTATACAGCACAAACATCTAACAACAGGAAAACAAGAAAGCAATAATGACAATATGATTCATCACAAGCAAAGATACTCACTTCTGCACGGTAAACTTTCTTCATGACGGACACCCAAACACTCGCTTCTTTTCTTACTAGACATTTTTTTAAAAGTTCTTATAAAATTAAAATATCCGAATTGTTGAGGTTTGTCCGTGTTATAGAGGTATTCACCATGAAATAAGTTCACCATACATTAATTATCCTATTCCCTCCTCCCCGACCCCTCTCCCCAAAATGCTTCAGCGACATCTCCAACAATTCACAAACACAGCCAAATACATTTTTGTATCAAAAATATCATTTAGATTGTTGAAGATTCGTTGAATTCATTAACCTTTTATTCGACGCTTGTTTCGTTGGCAAAATCCTGGAATAAAAATGAGAACAACAACATGAGTCATACATTCCAACATTCGACGTAAAGGCTGGCAGATAAAACATTTCTCACTCAAGAACTAAACACAGAAAGGTTTCAAAACACCCGAATTCAAAGTTTCTTCTTATTACAAGGGAATTCGAATTTGAAGAACAATTGATAATGAACTCAGTTGCCCAAATTGCGCCATTCTTCACATGCAGCAGATAAACATAAACAAAGCGAACTACAACTAAAACTTTGCCAAAGTAGTCCACTATTTGAAGAAACATTATACAAAATAACACAAATTCTTCTTTGGTTGAAAATTCTCAAAGAGTTTTAATGTTTCGAAAGCGAAAACCCTTGTTAGAGCTTGTTCGCCTACAGCAAGTGCAACGGTGCAAAACGCTCGAGCTTTTCCAAGACAAATTCCGCTAAAAAATAATTATTTCCTTTAAAAATACTTTAGACTTAGCCTTCGTAAGGTTTACATAGGCCTAGCTTCAAATTTTCTTGGTGGAAAGCAACTATTTATCAAGAATAAAGCTATTTTAGAAACGAGAGAGTAAATTTACACCAACTTACCTCGACTGCTGCACACTGTTTCAAGGATAGAAATGAAATAAACACGTGAACATGATATATATGTATCACGTGATTATAGTGTCAGTGGCTTATCAGTGGCTTATCTTGGCCACTTGCAGCACGTCGGAATTCAGCTCAATTGGGAAGGCAAAACAAAATATAATTTGCCCTCCGACGTGCTGCAAGGGGCCGGGCCTATTGGGATTCAAAATAACTAAATAGTTATCATAAAAATGTAAACCTAAAATGCATATATATATAAATGAATTGATGAAATTTTGAGGCAAGGAAATTTAATGAGAAAAGGAAAAAAGACATAATAAAGTTCTTCAGGAAAACGAAAGAAAGAAAGAAAAAAGAAAGGAAGATAGAAAAAAAAACAGGAAACAAGGAAAGAAGAAGGAAGGAAAGAAAAAAAGAGAGAAAGAAGAAAGAGAAAGAAAGAAAGAAAGAAAAAAGAAGGAAAGGAAGGAAGGAAGGAAGGAAGAAAGGAAGAAAGGAAGAAAGGAAGAAAGGAAGAAAGGAAGGAAGAAAGGAAGGAAGAAAGAAAGAAGGAAAGAAAGAAAGAAAGAAAGAAAGAAAGAAAGAAAGAAAGAAAGAAAGAAAGAAAAAAAAGAAAAAGAAAGAATTGGAAAGGACGAATGGATGGATGGTTGACTCAAACCGAACAATGACGCAACATTTTGTGCAAACATTTCGCGCAAAGTTGCACAGAGTTGCAAAAGTAGAACCGATCCAAATTAACAACTGTTGCGCGCACCTGTTACAGGGATGGAAAAACCTTACAAATACAAATCAGTCTCTTTTGAATCAGCTTTTGGATTTAAAAAGCGAAATTCATACAGTAACTGTTCATTTATTCATTTACTTTTACTTTCTTTCTTTCACTCTCTCTTTCTCTCTTTTTTTCTTTCTTTCTTTCTTTCTTTCTTTCTTTTCCTCTTATTCACTTTTTCCTCCTTCGACACGAGTCAGCCGAAAACGCTATAACAACCATGAAATTTCCTTTTCTCAGGATCACAATTGCTAAAAAGCAGCCCAAAAAGTTTAACATAGCGCGAAACTGAAACTTTGCACTTTTACTAATATCAAGGTGCTCTTTCTATTTCTGGTGTTCATTTTGATGGTGCTGCTTGATTTTTTTTGGGGGGAGGGGGATTAGGGTCACGTGACCTGTTAGTGCATATGGCCTATTGGGCCCTCAATTAAGGTAAAAAGCCCTCCTTGATTAGCCGACCAGAATCAATAAATTTTCCCCTGTGTATTTTAAGGCTAAAAACACACCAAAGAAATGGGAAGGAATTTGAGATAAAGAAGTAATTGGCTACATACAATATTTCACGAAGGTATTATAATGTCCTCAAATTGGTTTTAATTGGCCGTTATTTGCTCTATTCCTATGCTTCAAATCAAATCAACAAATTGAAAAAAACAAACAAACAAAAACAAACAAGAGATCAACAATGAGGTTCATTACCAATTTTGATAATATGGTGCGTGACGTCATTAAAAATGCCTATCTTTGTGTTGAACGATACCCTTGCTTATTTCGTCCTTTTTCGCAATATATTGTCCTATCCAGCATTCTTAGACTTAATAGCGAACAAAATACAGGGTTCGTGCTACTCCTTAATTAAACTCCTTGTAAACTCGTTGAATTTCATTTACGTTTTTAAGGAGCGCTTGAAAAGCCCTTAAAGTTTAGAAATTCTGCTCAAACTCCTTGAAAACTCTTTGGATTTATACTTTTAACAAAAAACGGGACTTGAATGGGATGGGAAATTCGCTTTTTTCTTTAAGGGAAGAGGATGTCCTAGTTTTTTAGTCAAACCATTGGTAAAAAATCTGATAACACTACTCCTTATCGTTTTTGGGTCCTTGAATTCTCTTGGAATTTTAAATTCATATCTCAGCACAAACCCTGAAAATAATAATTCCAACTCGTAACACTTCAGTTCGAGTTGTGAAAGTCTTCGAAGTTCGAGAATTTATGCGTCAAAAAGCTCTTGTTGGTGGCGTCTCTAGCTTAGTTTTGGATGTCTTTGGATGTATATGGATCGCTACATGTCGTATATGGTCTAAAAGTATTTGAGATCAGCTGTCGTTTGGTGGTACTTTTGCATTGGAGCACAACAGAATATTCGACAACGGAATAAAGTTACTGATCATGAAGCCTGTCTACCGCCTAGAATCGCTGTCGCGTGTGCTTTATCGTTAAACTCGGGGCCTCACTACCAAAAGAAGAACAAAATGAGGCATAATAATCAGATCTAAAGAAGTACGGCATATTTATTATGGAGCGTTTATGGTTGTGAATCGGCTATAGAAAGAGTCCAGCTAATCTAGAAGGTCTTAATGGGGAAATAGCTTTGACGGTTGACGGTTAAAATTTTGCCTTTTTGACGGCTGACGGTAAGAAATTCGGTGTTTTGACGGTTGACGGTTAATTCTACTCTTTGACGGTTAAAATAAGCCAATCATGCCCAAATATTAGTAACCAATAGTTAACGATCAATTTTTATGAAATTTTTCCTTTTTGACGGCTGACGGTAAGAAATTCGGTGTTTTGACGGTTGACGGTTGACGGTTAATTCTATTCTTTGACGGTTAAAATAAGCCAATCAAATATTAGTAACCATTGGTTAACCATCAATTTTTATGAAACTATATTGCTAGTTGTTAATGTTGCAACTTGTTGTCAAAGGCTTGCCCGTTTCTTGTATTGCGGTTTAATATTTGACCAGAAAATAGAATGAATATGCTGCATTAGGTGAAATTCGATATGTTGAAGGATTAGTTCCAGGCCCGTCGCTTGGTTGGAAGGTTCGAACGCACCCCCCTCCCCCCTCCCCACTTCCCACAGAAAATAGCCGCTTATTAGCTTAGGCTACTAGTACTTAAATTTCTCTCTAAATGAACCTTTGGTAAATGCTGGTGAATTATGGTTTTATCTGAAAACTCCGGCCTTTAGCTATTTATTTTAACGATTTCTTAGTTTTAACAGCTGAAGTATTTTTCACTATTTTTCTATTCTTTCAGAATATTTTTCCTTTCCTCCTTTTTTCCTTCTATTTTAATTAACAACTAATTTTGATTTTGAGACAGGAAGAAAAAAAAAAAAAAAAAAAAAAAGATGGGCCCTTAGCCGGTTTCGAACCCGGCTCTTACATCTACTCATTTGCTTCACAGTTCAAGGGTTTTCCAACTGCGCCACGGGATCGCGTAATTTGCACAACAATAGACAGCTAATTCACAGGATACACTAGGTTATTTTGTCCTTCAAATCCCTTAGTAGACCAGTTAGTCTAGTGGTAAGGTGCAGTCATTTACGGCCTAGGATCCGACTGTTTCCTCCCTCTTTGACCGCGAAGCTTGCTGCGTTCTACCGATAGCGCGGAAGGGGCTGAAATCTTCTTCCTATACGTAACATGCGATGATTCAGCAATTTGTCTGGATGCATGGTCGATTTTTTTGGGTTTTGCATAAGATTAGCATACTAATTTCTTTGGGTAACGGGTTCGAGTCCTACCTGCGTTAACAACTGGCTTTTCTTTTTTTCTTTTTTATCTGCTTTTAATGGATTCTATTTCTCTTCTCTAATTGTTTCTTGGCTTAAAATACAGGTTCCAACAAAGAAAACTACATAAACTCTTCACATTAGCTTGATACTTTCATTTAAATTTAGAAAAACATGCACATTCCTTGAATTAAATAAGAGTTACCTAAAAATAATTCACTTCCACTTTCCAAAAGCTAGCAGGACCTCTGATACTTATACATCTGAAGCATTCCCTAATCCCAACCGAAAATGCTGAAAATCGAGCCTCCCCTATCAATATGCTTGCGACGAGCCAGCAGTTCTGGACAATATATGAAGTTCAGTATGACTTTTATAAAGTTTTAACGGTATTATAAATAGTGAAATTGTTATAACGTCTTGAAAAATACGTGCATTTGGAAAAAAACAACAACAACATACAAACAAACAAACAAACAACAACAACAAAAAAACAAAAAAACAAAAAAAACCAAAACTTAGAACAATTGTTCCAGAGTCTATTTGACGGTTAATTTTTTTGACGGTTGACAGGTTAAAATTTAGGCCGTTTGACGGTTGGCGACCGTTGGCGGTTAACCTCATTGAGACCCTCAATCTATCTCTTCTAAATCATTGCTCAGATTTCAAAAAGCCACCTTCTCGAATCATGTACTAGAATTTGTAATTTTCATGCGGATTGCTCAGTCAAAGACGGACAGTGCTATGCTCGAAACTTGTGTTGAGAATTTATATTACAGCTGTCCAATGTGACGGCTACTATAAATGCAAGGTCTTGGCTCTAGCTAGGCTAGGAGATTTAGGGTGAATTTTTGAAACTGTCCGCGCTGCTATATGGATACGATGTAGCTGTTAGAAAAATGTTCGACTGAAAATTGCCAAAGTTTGATCTAACTTGATCGAGGATTTGTTGATAATTCTATTCAAAAGCAATGCTCAGGTCTCGATCCTGTCTTGACAATGTTTAACATTATTAATAAAGAAGGATTCTTTTCTAATCCCTTCGCGAAGCAAGAAGAGAGGCGAACCCTCGCGATTTCCACATCTATTCGAAAAAACCTGTTTCAAACCGGTTTCTGTATACAAACGTCGTCATGCTATGCGTATGACGGCTAATGAAAATGACGTTTTTGGTCACTCCCGTCTAATCGAAAATCTGGGATATCGGGGACATTGGCGACATGCAATCACGTCAATTTTCGTAATTTCCAATCTTCTGATTTCACTCGGATTTCCAGATGGCGTCTTTCATGGATGAAATTGTTTGGAGGTCGGCGATTCTTGAGACAAACGTAAGTGTGTATGTTGTCGTAAGGATCGTAAAAGTCCCAGACGTCCGAAATCCCCGAGTCTTACGATTCTTTGGACAAGTGTGAACAAGGCTTAATATAACAAGTTTGGAGTTTTGTCATGCAGACGTAGGTTACAAAAAATTCATCTAGGAAATAGCAATAGAAATGACATCACGAGGCTCTTAACTGATGCATTTTGTCTTTATTCTAATTAAAATAACATTTTCTGTCTTAATCTTAGCACTTCGTCTTTGTAAGCTATGCGTTAAGCTTACTAGAATGTCTAAATGAACGTTATTACAACACTGAACTCATTTAACGCCGAAGTAGACAAGTTAGGCGCGCAGGCGATTTCAAACTTACATGGTTGAATAACATGAACAGGCTCACAGTAAAATATATGAGATCAAGAATCACGCAAATTTCAGGATCAGGGATTGTATTAGTGTGATCGAGACGTATCACTCTCAATTATAAACTCGGGATCACGATAAACGATCATCTAAATACATGGGGTCACAGATCGAGTTGGTGCATTTCACGATCAGGATCAATCCAAAATTTGGATAAAAATTACTGCGCCATCTGAGAAAAATATCATATACTTATGAACCTCTAAATGGGCGATCGTCATTCATATATGAGGTTAATTTTGTTCATATTTACTCTTTATAAAGGATCGGACACCCGATGCCAACTGTTCCTACAACATTGCGCGCAACACAGTTGCACCTTGTATCCACCCCTTCAATATGTTGCGTGCAAAGCTGTAGAAGTCGACCTCGATCGATGTTAGACCTGCAACTATTCAGCGTAACTGTTAAAGGAGTGGACGACACTAGTAGAAAACGTCTGCGCATGCGTGCGCATTATGAAATGTGTGAGTTTTAGCTTGAAATGAAATGCTCGTGTTCTCGGTGTATACATAAAATTTCCCTTGTATACTTTTGAGAGACAAAAATATTGCATATAATGAAGACATGTGAATATTGACATCTCAAGAATTGACATTAAGTTTGACATTTTGTGAAAACCATTGTTGAACGCAAGCATAAGAGCGAAATTTGCATAAGTTTTACAAAAGCACGAAGACGTGACTACGAGCATGCGCAGACGTTTTTCACTTGTGTCGGAGTGGACATATGGTCCAAGTCTGTTTTGTACGCAATGTTGCAGAAGAAGAGAAAAGTTGGATCGTATGTCCGTGCCTCAACTCGAATAAAATCTTTAAATACTAGATAGATCAAGAAAACGCGACGCGACATTAAGTAACTGTAGACGTCGTAGACGTACCGAAGATGACGTGGAAACAGGTTAAATGACGTCCTGAAGGTGACGTCACGACGTTGTCACGGTCCTGTCAGGAGTAATCTAATGCGATTTAGTATCCACCAACGTGTGGTCTATCACAAATCCTGCATTAGGTACTCTACTAGGGGGCTATTCGTGATAGCCCATGGTTGAGAAAAGCGTGGTTTTGAAAGAAAAGAATTGCGGCTGAATCGCGATTTGCAGATGTTTCTTATTTAAGTTTGACCTACAAGTTGGTGGATACTAAAACAATTAGACCTCTCGCCCTAATGGGCCACACGTTAAATAGCCCATCTCACGTCACGTTTTCGTGTCGCATCGGTTTGCTAAATCTGTCTCATTCAACCTAGAGTCCTTTTAGTCTTTCAGAAATTTTTCCGATTCTCCATTTTCTTTTTCTATTTCTTCCCTTTCTTTTGGTTTTTCAAAGTTGTTTATAAATTCTTTATAATTTTTTCATGCTTCTTTATCTAGTTCGAGATTCCTTCCCTACATTAATCCAGTTATTGGCGGCCCATTTGGTTCCTCGTATGACGTCACATCCGCCATGATAGCTCATTTCGTCATTGACCAAGCCAACCTGTGTTCTCATTAATGTAGTGATTATACCAGAACAACGCGGCTCCTTTCTTGGGTTTGTAAACAATCTTTGCTTGGTGACAGTGGGTACTTAGATCGCAAAGGTAGCGTTCCTCGCCATGTATTTGCTGAAATATATCAATCATTGTCAGACCTTATTATATGGCTAGATAATTTCCTGAACTCTGAAAATGGCTAACGCATGGTCTGCATGTATTTTGCCATATCAGGACCGCTGTACCGGATGAAAAGAAAAGTTTGCGTTTGGCAATTGTTTTAGCGGGACTTCTCAAAGCCATATAATAAATAAGTTATTAACCCCGTTTGCTCGGTCTGTATGGGAAAATATCAGACCTCGGTCTTTTTGTACAGACCTCGCTGCGCTCGGTCCGTACTCTCAAGACCTCGGTCTGATATTTTCCCATACAGACCTCGCGCTCGGTCAATAACCCTTTATATGCTAATGAGCAGCAGCCATTTTGAAGACTAAGGTCTATTAGTCAGCATGCACTAAAATTCTGGGTTCGAGTGACACTGGTTGGCATGCGGCATCACTCCATGATAATGAATTAGACAATCTTTGCAGATATTTAATTTTGTTAATACCGATCTCAAAGCTAGTTCGACAAGTGGAGCAAGTGGACAAGACCAATTAATCCTCACCTCAATTGCTGTCGTATCGTTGTCTGCGATTGGAAACGCTGTTTCTCCGCCTTCTTCTGGCTCGTTCAGATAGTAGAAAAAAGTAATGAACCTATTAAAAAGCAGAACAATAGTCAGCACTCTGACAATTCATAAGTATAAACACTAAGTCCTTTTTAACAATGTCTGGAAAGACATAACCCTCAACTCCGCTTTTTTCCTGCTCTGCTCGGCTCAGTTCTGCTCAGTTCTGTTTGCTTGGGCCTCTTGTTTAACAACCTTTTTTGAAATACCTTTTCCAAAAATGTTCGTCGAGTCGGCGAGAAGCTTGAAGCTTAGATAGAAAATTTCTTTTTTCCGAGATCAGTTTTAATAAATGAGTATTTTTTCATTGAACAAATTTTTGTTTCTTACTTAACAAAGACAGGCGAAGATTTCCAAAACTGACCGTCGCCACAACACAACCAACTATGCCAGTGTAGAGATGTTTTAACACAAGCTATCGGTGAACAGCCAACAGATAATTCAAATCAACAGCTTCTCGTTTACCAGGAAAATCCTCATATTAATTTGTAAGTCTCTTTTAAACTTCAGCGTTTTCAAACCGAAAACACGGTTTTCATTTTAGCATGTTGAACGCTGCTTATTGTAGATCGAAAGCATGTAAACATTTCCAAATCTTGAAGAACTGTAAGTTATATTTGGCCTTTTCCTCCATTTTCGAGTCATTGTTCCATTATGAAAACAGAAAACTATTTTTCAACATCATTTTTGTCGAATTCTTTCGATTAAAGTTGTCAAACTGTTTTGTCAAAAACGCCGCTTTGAGTACAGTCACACTGATTAGTCAATAGTACGACAAATGTGATTGGTTTTTAATTTATTTTCACAAGTTTTGAGAATTTTAGTTTTGATCAGAAAATAACACAGTTTGATCAAGCCTACGGCTCGTGATCTTCAAACTTTTCTTGTGTTTCTCCCAACATCACGCGTGCTCTATTTCACCGGTAGAGTCATAGAAACGTACTATCTTCTATTGCTTAAATATCAAATTTGTAAAAAAGTTTATTACTCTAACCTATGAAAAATTGGATTTTTGTAGCAAATTTTGTTCGACTTTAGGAGACTTTTTGATAGGAGTCACGGTACAAAAGCCAATACTATTATCTTGCGATTTGTAATTTATTTTCTTAAGACTTCCGTAGCGCTATTTTTGCCCTAAAAACTCGCAAAAGGTCATCCATTCAAAGCCGATTATCTCGAAAACGAGCATGGGACACCCCATTTTTCTTTTTCTTTTTGGAATCAGCATTAAATTGTGAATAAAAAATCTTTCAAATGAAGGATTTTAAATTACTTCAGTTGTTAACGTAGTCAGTATCCTTACGTTTTCTCGCCTGATAACCTCTTCAAAACAGGTGTGTATTACAAGGCACGAAACACCAGTTCATAGCCTTACCGACAGGGTAGACATTTCTCATCGTCCCAGCCATTTTGATAATGACAGCAAGTAACATTGGAATGTTCTTCTTCTGAGTCTAAATGGCAGTGATAGTGACCATTCTTGTCATACTTTAGCACCTAACAAAATAACGGTTAAGGATAAAGTATTTTCCAGTGATACTGAAATCAAAATCTATAACCTCCCCTCTACCACTGTTCCGTATTGTGGGTAATTAAAGCAATACATGACTATAAGCTCCATATATATTAGGGGCGAAGCTGAAACATGGTTGCTAGGTCACTGACAAGGAATTGAACTTAGGGCTTCTCATTTACAACAATAAGAACAGTATATTGTGATTATCAGTATAATTATCCAACTAAGCAGCACAAGCTTGCTACACTTGCAAAATAATGGACGCGAGAAGCGAGAACGCGCGTGAAATGACGGTCATTCATTCATAGGTCGACCGTGACGATGTCGCATCGCCACTTTTATGATCAGGATGCTTGTTTTCACGTCCTCTTCAGAACGTTGTCAATGTCTACGATCAGTTTGAACATTATTCGTCAGCGCGACCTCCTTGTCTTGACGTTGCGTTTACTCTCAGTAATTAAATCTACCGCAACAAATCTAACCAATACTGTGTTCCAAAACTCTTCTCAGATAGCCTGCGTAGCTGGAGCTGTCATTTTTTGTAGTACTTTCTCATCCTTTGTACTTCCCCTCTTTCCTCCCCCCTCCTCCCCCCTCCCCCTCCCTCCCCCCTCCCCCAGCACCAACTGCTCCCTTCAGATGTCCCATTGTCATACGAAACTCTTGACAATGAGAAAACTCTTACCTGTAGGTCCTCACTGGCCAATATAATGTCTTCTGGTAATCCTGTGACAAGTTGGATTCTAAAAATCAGATAATTCCATTCGAGATTATAACGCGCACGCTGATTGGCTAGCTTCCATGTTTATATCAAAGAACAAGAAACAAAAACACCGAAAAATATTTTATAGAAGCAATATAAAACGATTGCTGATGCTTCTGAACTATGATAAAATAACCACTCTGGAAGATGTAGAGCACTCGAAAAGCAGGAGAAACATGTACTGGGCAGTGTTGTTGCTTTTACATAAATGCATTATGAAATATGACCTCAACACTTAGGGGCTTAGTAGCTAGAACACTTAAAAACAGCTTTAAAATCTTTCATTTAAAGCATATCACTTTAAAATTTCACTTACGTTTTCACATTCGAAAGGATAAAATATCGCTTGCAATAAATTGATTAATATGTTTCTTATTATTATTAGAGTACATACAGACCCATGGATGACGTCACATTATTGTGCAAGCTCAATTTGTTAGCAAATTTTGATGAATTTGATATTAAAAAACGATTTTATTTTTGAGTACGTATGGACAGAAGGTGGTGACAGCAACAGTCACGTCGATTCTGTCTCATTGCTTACGTTTATGTGGTCACACATAACATATTGACGTCATATCTGTATCTATTATTATACTGACGCTCGGAAAAATAAAACCGGATCGATCTGCATGTTATGCAATTTCACAAGTATCAGAAGCATAAATGAAAGCAGGATAAACTAAACGCTAATTATCAAGCTTGTAGACCTTTTTTAAAAAACCGTGAGCCAAATATATACAAGATGAAGCAATGAGTGAAGGAATGAGAGAAGGAAGAAAGGGGGAGGGAGGAGGTGAGGGGAGAAAGGAAAAGGGGAGGAAGGAAGGGAGAGGAGGGGAGGGGAGAGGAGGGGAGAAGGATGGGAGGAAGAAACTGAGGAGGCTTGTCTGGGTTTTGTAAACACCTACCAACCCAATTTAATGTTTCTAACCCTTTAGCCCTCATATCAAAATGACAGTGACACACTTGTGGGGTAAAGGGGCATGGGGAATGAGTGCTCCAACTGCGCATGCATGAACACAGGCATACTGGTCAGGCAAAGAGAGATGATGATCCTCTCTCTAGGAGTGATCATGCCTTTGGCCACTGGCTTGGCAGGAGGTGAATAATCCTCTCACTCCAGGGATGATAATCCCCGAGGGCGCCTGAGGGGTGCTCCAAAGAAGGTGGCAAAGAGGGGTGATAATCCCCTAGGCCACTGGCTAGGCAAAGAGAGGCCACTGGCTAGGCAAAGAGAGGTGACAATCCTCTCACTCCAGGGGTGATAATCCCCGAAGCCGCCTCATCCCCTCCAATATATATATATATATTGGATATCACTCGTACACAACAGCTTGAACCTGCAGTTGAAGCCATTTAAAGAAAACCTATGAGGGCGCGCGCGTTTTCGAGAGAATATCAGCGGAATATTTTGACGCGAAAATGGGATTATTGTTTGTGTAGCCTGCGTAGCTGGAGGTTTAAGAGGAATGGAGAGAGGGAGCTACGCAGGCTATTGTTTGTGTTGCTTTGCCACTCAATTAATACAGAAGCATAAAAGTATTTACAAAACCCAGACAAGCCGCCTTAACTTCCTTAAGGAAGAATTGAAGGAACGTTAGAAAAGTAAGCAAACTCTCTTAAATAAAAACGCACATAACTACCTTACCTTTTTCGCAAATTTTCAAACAACGTTTTCTTGCCGACATGTTCAAGTGGGCTGAGAAATGCTGTGTTGCTGACTCGTGCTCTAAGATTTGGTGCATCTTCCTTTATCTTGTTTGTATAGTTAAAGATTTTCTCTAAATTTTCTTTTTGTACCATAGAAAGAAATTCCTCGTGGGACAACTCACCTACAGTTAGACGTAGTCATTAGCACAAGAATAATGTGCATACCAATATCATAATTCCAACGCTTCTTTTACTCTTACCATTTTTGTCAGTATCCAGCTGTAACTCTACCAATCTACAATTAATAACTGTTATTAGTGTTGTAAAAGTTATTATTTCTTTGACAAATATTGTTATAATTATATCCACATTCACTGGATACTAGCAATTGCGCAGTCTGATTGGTTCCTCTATTACTAGACTATCCGCTCATTAGAGATTAGAGAAATAAAATGGCTCTATAGTTTACTCAATAAAGTAAGCAAAAAGATCATATTTTGTTGCTTATTTTTATTTCTATTTTTATTCTATAAATAATATTAAAGCTACGAAAAATGACGTGAAAATGATCATGGTGAAAAATTCGAGAACTGATGCCCCTATTCCAGGTTCACCTTGCATACTAATCTATAAGGCCCCTCGCACTGAAATAGCTGTTTCCCAAGATACAATTGAGTGAATCCTATACTAGCCAAAGCCTCGGGTTTAGTGCATATTATCGTGCACTGACAATGACGATTGCCGATATAAGGCAGTTTTAGTCGATAATTAATACAGTAAAAACCCGCATATAAGAACCAATGTTTTTCGAGGTTAGGCTAAAGTGGTTCTTATGTAATTGGTATTTAGTGAGAATTTAGGCTAAGGTGGTTCTTAACTGGTTCTTATAAACAAGGCAAAAACAATATGTATATTTATATGTTTGTATTGTATATGTATAAAAAATCATTTGCTTATTATTATTAAGTACAAATAATAACATATTGTATTGTATATACATCACCTAAAACATTTGTAAAGCATTTATCTTGTAAAAATTTGGTCATTCAGCCTGAACTTATATTTTTTTCACCATTTACAAAACAAAAAAAAAGAACATAAATCCAAATCAATGTTGAAACCTTTTATATAAGTACCAGTCTAATTTCTTAGGCTAAAGTGGTTCTTATTTAACAGATGCTTAAAAAGCAAATTTTAGCCTAGTGGTTCTTAATCCACTGGTTCTTATATGCGGGTTTTTACTGTATATAATTTACCTGATAACAAAATTAGTAATTAAAGAGCTAATGTAACGAGACGAGGCTTTGACTAGTACAGGATTGGGAAAGGCCTTATTGGGAAAAGGCCGAGAAACTGAATGCAAAGTTAATGGCCAAGGCATATGAACTGAGAGCACTTAAACACGTGTGGGATGCAGCGCTTGGTGCACTCGCCTGGTTTACTGCTCATGTCTGTGACATGCACTACTGTAATATCTATCTTCACTTCGGGCTGCAGCGCCCTCGATGAATACATTACAAACCCCTCGCTTTAGGCCGATAATCCTCACTTAGAATACCGGTTATTCCCGGTATTTGTTATAAACAGGAGCCCATTACCGGCGAAATTCAATTCTAAAAATAAATCAGTTAATAAAGTATAGTAAGACGCTCCAATAAACGGGTGCTGCACTAAAGTCAAGATTGAGACTTACATCTTTTCAATGTTTTCATCGCTCACCCGCACATCTCCAAAGTACGACACCCCAACAGCAAGCTTGATGAAAAAAAAAGTATGATTAATTTATAGGAAGACCTTAGTAACTTCGCTGATAAAGACCACTGAAAGTAAAAGAACAATGATTAGATCAAACGAATATTACTGCAGTTTTCTGCAAACTCCTACATTCAAAAATCAACAGCAATTGGCGTTTTTGCTTCTGTCAATCAAAACTCCGAGCATTTCCGAAAAGTTTCCGAGACTCACCCCACAAAAATTTTAAGTCAATTCAGTTTGAATTGACTTGAAATATTGAAGGCAGATTCTCGGAAACCGTTTCGAGCTCGGAGACTTATGGTGACTGTCACGTGGTCTTTCTACAGTTTGTCCAAAACAAATTTTATTTCTTTTTATTCAATAAAAATGTGGGACTTTTGTGGGGTCGTGTTTTTACACACAAGTACATTAGAGACGTTTATGTGCGACTATGAGAATGTTAGGCCCCGTTCAAACGAGAACGCAAGTCGATGCAAGTTTTGACTTGAAACTTGCGTCCTCGTTTGAACACCGCTCCACGCAAGTCGATGGAAAAGTTTCAAAAACTTTCAAGGAAAAAACAGCTACAATGCTGAAGGACAGCCAGAAAATCAGATTTGCTTTAGTTTGAATTATTTGTGCGAGAGGAAATGTGCAGAACTTCGGACAAAACAACAACAACAACAACAACAACAACAAAAAACAACCTTTGAAGTTTAGCGCGGTGACTGTTCAAACAAGCCAAAACTTGCATCAACTTGCGTTCAAATTTAATTTGAGCACATTCAAACTGCTCGCAAGTCAATGCATGTAGATGCAAGTCGATGCAAGTTGGTGTTCAAACGAAGACGCAAGTCCGCGCAAGTCAAAACTTCCATTGACTTGCGTTCTCGTTTGAACGGGGCCTGACGGTCACGACACGTTACAGTAGGAAATCCGAATGCTTTTATAGACATCATGGCAGTGGCACAGCCACGGTACGGTGCGGTCTGTAATACAATAATAGTCAACTTGTTGCCGTATATTTTGGTTGTGTTTTAAACCTAATTTTGTCGTTTTGTTTTGTAAAGAAGTTTTGTAATTGGAATATAATGTATGATAATTTCAAAAGTGGAGTAAATTTATTTTTGCGGAAATTTTTTTGGCATATTTTGAAAAAAATCGCAAAAACTTAGAACTCCCACGGTAGCGAGCGTGACTTACGAGTACTCGTATAAACCTGCGCAAACCTGGGAACTAAAGCTAATTTGCATAAAAACTCTAACTGATAAATAGCAGTTGCACATCAAAACGTGTTGGCTTTTGGATATGACTAAAATACATTCCTATTGCCAATCCTTAGATAAACCGATTTAACTTGGATTTACGGGTATTTGTAAGTTCGAACACTTTGTGAAATGGTCCCTAGAAGACGCTCATGTGACTCAAACTTGGGCAGCTAGGCTAACTTGCTCTTGCCCGGTAGAAACCGGAGAGCAGTGAGACACTAACCCTATGGGATGGTTTAAAAACTTCATTCCATAGATCAATTATGTTCAGTTTTTAAGGTGGAAATAAATTTTATTTATGGACTGTGGCCCATCCAGCAACTGGGGCCTTGTTTTTGAAATACCAATCTTTACGTGTAGATGAAGTAACATTTTTCATTCAGTTGAGATTTTCTTTAATTCTTACCTCAGCTTTTTCAATTACACCGTTTTTATTTGCATCTAGATCATTAAATACTTTGTCTGGATCGCTCGCAATATCGTTCAGTGTGGTATCATCGTTTTGTACGAGCCCGTTAACAAGAGTTCGACTGTTCTCGAGGCCTTGTGTCTGAGCCATGAAAATGATGTCATCACATTCCTCTTCACTGAGGAAATTCTCTATTTCTAGAGAAAGGTAGAGTAAGATAGTATTCAGTTCTGTTACTGGTAATATAAATTATCTGAGCAGCCGCAAATGGCTCGTCGGTCAGTCGGTGGGTCAGTCGGTTGGTGGGTTGGTGGGTTGGTGGGTTGGTGGGTTGGTGGGTTGGTGGCATGGGTTGGTGGGTTGGTGGGTTGGTCGATTGGCTCAGGTTGATTGGTGGTGGGTGGATGGATGTTTTTGTTGTTTGTTAGTTAGTTGGTTGATTGGTTGGTTGGTGCATTTGGGTAGCTGGGTGGTTTGGTTTGTTGGAACTTTTACTCACCGAATAAAGCAGGGCGCATGCTCAGTGTTTTTATCTTGTGCATTTGACCGCTGACCAATTGAATTTCACGAACATGTCCAACCTAGAGATCCAATCAGATAATATATCAATCGATTTTAGAATCTTTCTTTAGGTAAAAAGCTACACTTTAGGTATAATGTTACACCTTTGAATATATTTGCATTAAAAATTGGCCTAGTTTAACAAGGCATTCGCAGCTGCAAGAAATTGATGGCCACAATGTTGTGAGTTTCAAAAGCTTATTACGCTAGCTTGTTACGTAACGTCAACTTTTAACGCAGCAATGGTGCACTAAAAATCGTAGCCTACTCTGATGGCCACGCCCTTGTTGACATTATTTGGGACAACTATATGGATCAGGTGATTGATTTCCCAACACGCGAGTTGAATCTTCTGGACCTTATTATTACCAACAGGCCTGGGTTGATGACTAACACCTATTCACCTGCCAAGCTGAGTGATCACGATGTAATTACCACCACTCTAAATATCTCTCATCACCTACAGCCGAAGCCCAAACGGAAGGTGTATTGTTATTCTAAGGGTGATTACGAGGCCATGCGGAATGACATGTATAATTTCCAGCATGACTTCCTTACTGCAGATTGTCTATCTGAAAGATCTGTCGAAGAAGACTGGGCACTGTTCAAGGAAGCTCTGACATCGTTTACCGATAAGCATGTACCCTCTAAACTGATAAAGGGAAAGTATAAGATCCCTTGGCTTACCAACGGTATCTGCCGTCTGATCCGCCGTAGAAATCGACTGCACGCCAAAATGAAGAGAACCGGGAGCAAGCGGTTACGTATGTTATGGAGGAAGATCAGAAGAAAGGTCAGCTCGGCACTTACCTCAGCTAGAAACAACTATGTCCAGATGATGATTGGCGACATAAAGAAGAACTCCAAATTATTTTGGAAGTTCATTAAATCACAACGTAAAGACAACCAAGCTATGCCCCCACTGAAAGTAACATCAGGACAGCTTGTGGAGAGTGACCAGGAAAAAGCAGAGGCCCTAAACTTACAGTTTACACAGAACTTCTCCCAAGAAGATAACAGTTATGTCCCATACCTTAAGCGCACATTTCCTGTGATGCCTGATATAGTTGTGACTGAGAGAGGAGTACACCAACTTCTAACCGAACTTAAGGTCAACAAAGCAGCAGGCCCCGATGATATACATCCTAGAGTTCTCAAAGAAATGGCAGGTCCAATTGCTCCTGTTCTATCAACAATCTTCAAGAAATCTCTTGCCCTCGGTGAATTACCTAAGGACTGGCTACTGGCTAACATTTGTCCTATCTTCAAGAAAGGGAACCGATCGTTACCAATTAATTACCGCCCGGTATCTTTAACGTGCATCGTTTGTAAGCTGCTGGAGCATATTGTCTGCTCCAACGTCATGTCTCATCTCGACAAGCATGGAATACTCTCAAGCAATCAGCACGCCTTTAGAAGATATCACAGCTGCACTACACAACTCGTAACTGTCATAAATGACTGGGCACAGGCGTTAGATAATAGATCACAAGTCGATGTGTTTATACTTGACTTTGCCAAGGCGTTCGATACGGTCCCGCATGAAAGACTCAAGGCTAAACTGTTCCAATATGGAATAAATGGGACAAACTTGCAATGGATTAATTCCTTCCTGTGCGGGCGTAGACAAAGAGTGGTAGTGAACGGCTCGAAATCCAAGTGGTCGGCAGTACGGTCAGGTGTACCGCAAGGAACAGTTCTCGGCCCCGTCCTATTCAACCTGTTTATTAATGACATTACACAAAACATCCAATCTAATGTACGATTATTTGCTGATGATTGTGTTTGTTATAGATCTATCACTACTACAGAAGACTGCACCAAACTCCAACAGGATATATCGAGACTTGCTGACTGGGCTAAGATATGGAACATGAAATTTGAACCTACCAAGTGCAAGACAATGAGGATAACTAGAAAAACCAAACACAACATCCAGTTTTGGTACTCTCTAGATGGTATAGTCTTAGATTTTGTTAAACACACCAAATACCTTGGCATCACAATCTCCGACGACTTAAGATGGAACAGACATGTCAAGGACATCTGTAACAAAGCCAATAGAGTTCTTGGTTTACTCAGAAGGAATCTATATTTCTGTAATTCACAAGTCAAGGAAGCTGCATACATAGGACTCGTTAGACCTATGGTGGAATACGCCAGTGCTGTATGGGACCCGTATACTGAAAACCTGAACTGCGAATTGGAAAAAGTGCAACGCCGTGCGGCAAGATTTGTGTCTTCTAACTACACAGATTACGAACCTGGTGCCATGACTAACATCCTCAAGAACCTTGGTTGGCAACCACTCGAAGAACGAAGGAAATTAGCAAGAATAACCCTTTTCAACAAGGGGATACATGATCTGGCTGCTCTACCCCTGGACGTCCTCACCAAACCGACAAGAAAATCAAGGCATATGCACTCTGAGTACTTTGTCCCTATTTTTGCAAGAACGAATATATATAAATTCAGTTTTGTTCCACGCACCATTACTGACTGGAACAGTCTATCTCAGTCTGAAATCGACAATTTACTGAATTAAGTTACTTACATATTTATTATTATAGACCTATTGGAACAATCTTTATTTACTTATTATTATATATTTTTTGGAACAATTATTTAAGTCAACAAACGACAAACTATTAAATTAAGTCATCTATTTATTATTATCTATTATTGTTATTTATCTATTTATTATTATCTATTTATGTTATTATCTATTATTATCTATTTATTACTCACGTCGATTTGAGTTAACACGCTGTGCATTATATGTTATTTATAACGTAGCACATTATAATAAAGTGAAGTGAAGTGAAGCCTAGCGCCATGTTACGTAACGTCAACCATTAACGCAACAACGATGTACTAAACCATGTCGTCTACAGTGTAAGGGTCCAAACCTGATTGACGTTTAGCATGATAAATCTAAGTAAATTCCTAAAGATTACAATAAACTAAGTTAATTCCTAGAATTATGGATAATTATAAATAAATAAACGATGTACTCACAGGTATGGGGTTCGAAAAGTAGAAAAGTTCAGAGATATCCAGCTAGATTGCCATCGTACTTTTTTAAACTGAAAAATTCTTTGTGTAACCAAAAACGCTAATTATGTGCATCTAAATTATAGTATAAGGTCCTTGGGGAAAAACAATCAAACAAATGAAATAGCTCAAAGAAAAACAAAAATGACTAATTGTTGAGTAGCCTGTAACATCATCGTTAAGCAATAGAAAAACTCGGCCACGCCTCGTGCCTCTCTATAATATATAACATAGTATAGGTTCGCGCCCGCGTTTTCTATTCAAAAAGTAAAATTTCGAAAGTCATTTTTCTTTATCAGAATAATTCTACATCGAATGTGTCAACGTTGACACGACTTCAATACCAAAGACATGAATAATGGTCGAAAGCGAACTAACCTAATTTGAAAAAATCAGGAATCAAATAGTAACGCAAAGCAGGCTAGAATAACAATTATGACATTTATCCTCATTAATAAATAATTATTTATTAATAATAAAAAAATACCAAGCTTAATTTTCATCAGTCTATAAGATCACTTCCTATACTTCATATAAGTCATTTCCATTCTATTCACATGTAAACGGAGATTTTCAATATATTGTCTAACAAAGCACCGTTTCAATGCGGATAGCGAACATAAGAAAGTGGATGAATAATCATGAAAATAGAAGGCTCTTTTCTTCAGTGTGAGTAGATCAAGTAATGGCCATCTTGATCCTAAACGCCCTCGTAACTCGTCGGTTCTTTTTAAATGGTTCCACATTGTCTACGGGATAAATACAACAGGGGAGGGGATAGGAGTTGATTAAAGTCGCCCACTGACAAATTGCTTACCACACGCATTGATTATAATGAAAAATAGGTTCATTAGAAGTTGATTGTAAACCAACAGGAAAATTAAAGCTCAATTTGAACGCACTAGTCAGATGATAGTCGCTCGGTGAATGCACCGATAACTAATCTAAAGTTGTCGGTTTATAAAGCTCAATTCGATCAATAGAAATGCCAATTCGCGGACATTTGGTCCATATTAAGAGGCAAATGACTTGCTAAGCCAGCGGACATGGCATATCCTGACAGAGGAGGTCATTCTAGAACTGAGAAAGTTAGACTGTACGTGGGAGCACGTTAGATAAGTGGTGGCACTGATAAAGAATTGAGACTCTTTTACTGAGAGAAAGAGCGACTGTGGGATCAACGATAGACATGTTATAGAGCAGATTTCGTGTATGAGTGTGAGACTGACCTGCGCCGTGCCATGGCCTTGTCAGTGTCGTGTTGCCTATAAAAAAACATTTGAAAGTCCTGCTTTAACCGTGCCGTGACCGTGCCGTGTTCACAGTCATACGATATCTACAGTATTGAAATCTGTTGTATAGGAGAAAGTGTTTTTAGGGAATTCGTTGCTACAGAGAGCTGTATATATGATGTATATAGGACAAGTGTAGGAAGAGTGCCGTTGCACTCATTATAGACAATTACAAGACGTTGATGTATAGGAAGGCAGGTCTTTGAAGCTAAATAAATGGTCGTCGTTGTAGAGAGAAATACTGTGGAAAGAACTGAAATTGGCAGGATATTGTGGATAAGTGCCCATTCTTGTGAAAATACAAGAGAGCGTGTCGTGTAGAGGAATGGGTGACGTGGTTTATTGAAGAGAAAGTTGTAGGGACGGTGTTTTAGAGAAGTGACAAAAAGAAAAACTTCACATTATTCGACATTCAATTTCCTGATTCCGACCAATAACGAAGTTTTGTCGACATTTTTAATGTCTCATTGGTTTAACCCACGCAAAAGACTCACAAAATTTTCCTTTCACGGGTTTCCTGTCTTTCGGCCGATTGTCTTGTTATCCATCCATTTTGCAATTTTCTCGAGACCACCTGCATTGCAAGAGGCCATTTGCGGTAAAAGTAAACATTTCCAACTGTGGCTTATAGCACTTTTCAATAAATAACTTCTTTCTTTCTTTCTTTCTTTCTTTCTTTCTTTCTTTCTTTCTTTCTTTCTTTCTTTCTTTCTCAGTTTCTTTCTTTCTTTCTTTCTTTCTTTCTTTCTTTTTTCCTTTCTTCCCTTCTTTCCTCCCTTCCTTCCCAGTTTCTTTTCTACTTCTCTTTTCTTGTCTTTCTTTTCCATTTTCCATCCTTTTTCCGTGATCCTTTCCGTGATCCCATTTTTTTGTGCAGGGACAATGCGTGACTAACACATAGTCAGTGATCTAAATTTCAAAACTGTGAAAAAAATATTAGAAATGTGACGTAGTGGTGCCCGAAAAGTCTCCTTGTTAACATGTCACAATCAACAAAGTTCGACGTTAAAAACCTTGGCTAATTATATCGGTTCGAATCAATGGCTCGGGGCTGTTTTTCAGAAAAACTCGAACAAAGCCTCATATGAAATCGGATTTTTGTTTCTTAGCACACTGCGACAAAGTAGAAAAAGGCAGACTAGAACAGAGCAGAGCAGAGCAGAGCAAACTCTAGAACAGCCGGCATCGAACACAGCAGATCAGAAATAATTACTAGGAGACCTTGAAAATTATACTAAGGCCACAGGAAATTCATTTATTGACGGTTTTTTTCGCTTAACTTTTACGTGCACAATTTTTGCGAAAACAAGATCTGTTTGTTATTAAGTGATTTTCAATAAGATTTCAATAAGATTATGAAATTTGCAAATAAAATTGCGGACGGCAAGCCAAAAATATTATTTTTTGTATTGTTTCAGAAAAAAGTGAACTGGCTTAAAATAGTGTAAAGGTTGCCCGAATGTCTTTTCAAGATTATCGATTCGTTTCCCCTTATTTATCAAACTGACTGAAAAGGTTGTCCATGACATATATGAATACTTAAAGAACTGGCTGGAAAACAGCTTTATTTTGCAAATATTAATTGCGTGCAATTTCTGATGGTACTTTCGTTCTACATGGCATCTATATATCATTACACATTATTAATAGTCAAATAATATCCTCATCATGAGATTTTTGTCTTGTCACGTGGCAGTCTTTTGGGTATGTTAAAAAGACGTTTATTAAAACGACTGAAAGATAAAACATTTCTTGAAGAGACTTCCCCTATTTTCGAGAGACAAATTAAGAAACCATCCTCACAAGCTAAACATGGCTATCTTCAGACCGTAAATGTTTCAAACAGTATTGTGTCCGCCATTTTAGGTTTATTTGCCATTTTGGAGCTAGGTCATAAATCATAATATTTTCGAAAAGCATCCAAAATTGCTTCCTATTTCTATATGGAAGGTAGTCAAAAAGCTCTGAAGAACTTTGAATAATTACCGAACGCTTATAATGTCTTTGAAGAACTAAACGAAGAGAATGCAGATAAGGAATGTAAATTTTCTTTCAAAACAGAGTTGACTGTATTAATTCTGTTCAAAATTGATCAATAAGCTCACTTTTCGCGCTAAGAAATTACTCTATCAAACTTACCTTCATAGGCTCAATTCTCGTGAGTACAGGAAAATAGTCCTTCGAGTGTGAATCGACTTTTGGATTGACTTTATCTTTAGCCCACCAAACAGCCAGTGCAATACTTAAAAGGAATCCTATTCCTCCAAATACTGGTCTCCAAGGAATGGCCATTTTAACGTTCAAACTGTTAGTGAGCCTACACTGAAATGTGTCTTACTAATTGTATAATTAATGAAGGAATAAATTACTCCAGGTTGTTTTCGCCATGTACGTCAGACTCGACAGTATTTGTAATTCTAATTTTGAGGTGGAGAAAATAGAAGAACTGTTGAGACAGCTGGAATTAAAGTTCTGATAAACTTAATTTATTTTTCCTAGGAACAAACTTGCGATGCCTATTAAAGATTACAGTAACGTCAGCCACTTACAAAATAGCTCCAAAACAGTTCCTTACAAGATAAACATTGTCGACGGGATATTGGGAGTTTAGAGCACTTCCCGTGAAATAGGACTAGTGCTTTTGATAGCAAGACGATCATTTTCACATATTTGCTTAGGCTTACAAATATATATCAATCTTCTCAACTTCATAGGCAATTTCCTGACACTTGTGTTATCTCCGTCGATATTTGCTTACAAGATTAAACGAATGAACGACCAAACTATATATTTCTATGGCTACCGGAACCTCTTAGTCAGCCCCATCTACCTTTAAGGCCCTCTACACATTTACCGGATAAATCTTAAAACACAACTTTTGGTCTGTAACTCGAAAACGCATAAATTATCAAAATATCATAATAGTATATGGTCTCTTGAAATTATATTGTCTACTGACAAAAAATCTCGTGTTGTTTAAGATACGATTCACACTACATGTAAGACGATCAAGATCTAGAAACTCTTGATTCACAGTTGAGCGGCCTTTAGTGTTCTTAGAGATGCAGGTTATCACGGTTGTGACGTCAGCGTCCATTTCTTTTCGATGGTCTGATCATGAAACTCAGTTAAAGTTAGAATGGAAAGTAAAGCGGTGTTACAGGTGTATCAGGCATAATGCGGACAAGAGGACGTTTTAATTTTGAAGACAAAAGAAATGAATCGAAAGAAAACTGACAGACAAAACGAGAGAGAGAAAGAAAGACAGAAGGAAAGAAATTAAGGGAAAGAAAGGAAAGGAAAGGAAAGGAAAGGAAAGGAAAGGAAAGGAAAGGAAAGGAAAGGAAAGGAAAGGAAAGGAAAGGAAAGGAAAGGAAAGGAAAGGAAAGGAAAGGAAAGAAAGAAAAGGAAAAGAAACTCAAGGAAGAGGGAAAAGGTCCTTCAAATTATTTGGCAACTGAAGATTGATCAATGCCTACTATGCAAATCTAAAAATTAGTATACTCTACAATTTATCACATTGTATGACAATAGAATGTTGGGAAAGGAACAATGCAGTTCTATGTGTTCATTCACTCCTTTTTAATCCTCCTTTTTTCTTTCTTTTTCTTCTTTAGGCTGTATATTGTTTCAATTTTGCTCAGTGTTTTATTACAAACCTTTTTTTTTTTGCTTTCCATTCAGCGCATCCAACTTCTCCTACTCTTTAACTAATATCTTATAACTTAATGGTATTTATGCCAGTGTTTGTGGCCGAGGCTCTTTTGCACGTTCATATACATATGTGTTAGTAGCGTTAATTAATTGAACTAGAAAACAAAATAATTAAAACCAATTTGAATTGAGGATATTATAATACCTTCGTGAAATATTGTATGTAGACAATTACTTCTTTATCTCAAATTCCTTCCTATTTCTTTGGTGAGTTTTTAGCCCAACGGCTTTCGCTCATTTAGAAATCGCGCTATGTTAAACGTTTTTGGCTTCCTTTTGGTAATTGTGATCCTGAGAAATGGCAATTTCATGGTTGTTATAGTGTTTCCGGCTGACTCGCGTCGAAGGAGGAAAAAGGGAATAACGGAAAGAAAGAAAGAAAGATAGAAAGAAGGAAAGAAAGAAAGGAAAAAGAAAGAAAGAAAGAGAGAGAAAGAAAGAAAGGAAAAATATATGAATAAATGAATATATGAATTTCGCTTTTCAAATCCTAAAGCTGATTCAAAAGAAACTGATCTATTTGTATTTATAAGTATTTTTTTTAGATAATCCGGCTTCAACTAAGATTATGTTCTAATACTTTCAATTATACATTATGAGAAGAAATTGCAAGATTAATTTATATATAGTGATTAATCCTCATTTGGCAGTGAATGTAAACATTTATTTCAATCTAGGGTATTTTCTTTCATCTCAATCCAACCGACCGTCAGAAACAAAAAGCAATATTTACTTTATAAGACTTTTTAAGTTCTTTCTCTAATTGACATTAATTAATTACTGGAAATCTATAGCTGGAGATTTTATGCATCAATTTCAGTACTCTAGGGAATTTTCTTCAATCAAGCCGACCATCAGTAATAAAATACAATATTTACGACAATCCTTCTTTATATGGAAACCTTCTTCATATGGGAACCCGTTGTCACACCCTGCGGTCATACGACACAGGGGGCCCAAAAATAGAGAAAGAAACGAAAAGAGAGCGGAAAAAGAGACGCTTGCGGATAAGGCAGATGTTCAAATTCATTGAAAAGCGTCATTATATATCGATGGCGATATACACCTATTTCAAAAACGTTTGTCAGGCGAAAGGCCTAAAGTTCACACGACTAGACCGAAAAGGGCTATGGGTAAATGTCGCCCTTAGCTCCCTTTTCACCTTTGATCTTGTCGATTCTTCACATCAAAAAATGATGATCTTTGTTGTATTGTAGCCTCCTCCGCAGGCGTCTCTATAATCTAAGAATTTGAATTTTTATATATCTTGGGTTTCCTGTGTTGCTGATAGAGAGGGACTAGACGCTAGTTAGGTAAGAGAAAGGAAGACATCCCACAGGAATCCCAAAGAGAGAGAAAATAGAGATGCCTGCGGAGGAGGCTTGTTGTATTTGTGTATCAGGGCGAAGCAAGCTAGATGTGAATTGTCGTGTTTATGGTCACGTGGTTTTATAACTTAAGTAATATTTTACCCATATTACCTTTCGGGTGAGTTGAGTAGTTTTGAACCTTTTTCCCGGCAACATTGTTTGAAAAAGGTGTGTAAATTCTAATTATTACTATAATAATTTTTACTATTGATACCTATTTAGTATCATTTACTTACGAAATAACGCTAATTGGATATTAGAACTGATACAGGACCATTTAGAGAAATCTCAGAGGAAGTTGAATTTATTGGCTAATGATATCATGGAATGTATTTATTTGGGAGTTCTCACATTTGTGTCTTTATTAATTAAAAACAAAAGAGTATATTCTGAGATAATCACATTCACATCTAGCTTTCCTCGACTTTATACACGAAAGGCCTTTATTTGCTCTATTCCTATGCTTAAAATCAAAAAAATCAAAAAAAAAAGAAAAAAGAAAAAAGAAACAAACCAATAAACAAACGAAACAAACAAATAAACAAACAAACAAACAAATGAACAGACGCACAAACAAAGGAACAAATCAAACCGCCAATGTCGTATATAACTCGTGGATTGAATTAACATCGAGTTCCAGTGATTTATGGCAGCTTCTCAGTTGGGCTTCCTGTGGTGGTCGCGATCTACCCATTCACTAGCCCATTCATTCAGTCTAGATAGAGACACCCTTAAAGCAATATATTTTTGTTATTATTAAATTTAAACAGAAAGATTGGACCGACCTGTAAAGCTTTTTTGCTGGGAATTTTTAATAGTCATTTTGAATGATCAAATATTAATAATATGAGTTACTGTAATTTCTTTAGTGGAAAATGAGACATTAGCTATAAAGGAAGAAAATAATAATAATAATAATGATAATAATAGAGCGATTTTCGCATGAGTGGGAAACTGACCGTACAAGTTACAGTCAATGCACGGTAAGGTTACGGCAGGAATTTCGAACGTTTTTATAGACATTACGGTACTGACACGGTCACGGTACGGTACGGTCAGTTTCCCACTCATACGAAAACCGCTCTAATGAGGCAAAAGAAAAAAGAAAAGCGAAGAAAAAAATCTCGATAGACTACTCCAGGAATAATCGAGCTCCAGATCATTCACGCCGAAAGCCGGCATAGGCATTCCATTTCACCATTGAGTTACTCAATGAATTTGACGTCTACATTTTGTTTATTTATTATCAATTTGTGGTTGTAGCCCCACAAACAAAGCGAAGTGAACCTGCAAAATACATGCGCTGCAAAACTGCTTCTCTCTGTAACAAAATGTCGCTATGAATAAAAGAAATTGCTTCATGAAACACTCAGCCACTAAACAAGCTCAATATCCTCAATACGCCTTTTTGTTGTTGCTGTTTTCGGCTAGCAGACTCGACGGCCTTTCACGGCGCCCGGGACGGCGGCGGTCAGTTAAAGCGTTCTCAAAATGTTTTCGTTTTATTATTTTTTGTTTATTTTAACATTGACTCTTGTGCTGATAGAGAACGGACACTAAAAGCTTGGATGACTTTGATGTTGGACTTTAATAGATTTTTGTTGCTTGAGTCCGGCATTCCGAAACGTTTTCATGTCAGTATTGAACTGAGATGCGATTATTACGCGGTTATTACGTCATCGATTAGTAAGGAAACTTGCTTTGGGATTTAACGATCTAAAAGGCGTCTTCTTTAAACAATGTCTGTATATAATTCTTATCGTGGGATGCTGAAATTCTAGTCTATGGTAGCTCAAACTGATATGTTCTTTTTGTTTCTAATCAGTGCTCTCCTCTATTTGACCAGCCTAACCGTATTATTTACAATACTGATATTACCGACACTTTTATCTGCTTTAGTGGAATGTACCGACCACTGTAAAATGCATTGATTTTCCTTCTAGCTAGCTATTTTTAAACATATCAGGTTCTGCTTATTTTTTTCTGTTCTTAACTTAATGTAAATTTTGTCTTGTTTGATTTCAACATAAATAGTGAAAAACAAATATCGATCTGATCGATGCTCAATCGATGCATCGTGATTTGAAAAGTACGGAAGTCCCGAATAAAAAAGAGCGAAAAGCGATAGCTGCTACGTACCCAGATCTAGAGCCCACGTTACCTTCGGCCTGCCGTCAATTACGTCGAGCATGCGCGGTGACATAGTTTACGGAATTGTGAATGAGTGAGTGAGTGATCGAGTGACACATTTGCATATCTCGACCCCTCACAATAACTCGCGTATTTGCAATCCACGAGTTAAAAAGCAAATGAACAAACAAGGGATAAATGAATTGGCTGATTTTAATTTATTCATTGACCAATTTAAATAAATGAATGTATCTATCCACAATCCCTTTTGGTCTAATAACGTGGATTGAGGTCTTTCACCGGCAACATATTTTAAATACGTGTATATCGCGTTGAACAGCTAAAGTTCCTGTTTGACGTTGTTATTTTTCTTTGCTTGACTGTCTTCTTGATTGTTTTGTGCTAAACCAATCCAATTCCAAATATCACTTAACCTTTCATTACTGACACTTATCCAGTTATTAGCAATCCACTTCCGGCCTTCTCTGACGTCACATCCGCCGTGAAATGAAAAGTGGTCTAAAGCACCCATCCATTCAGTCTTTGTGTCGACTAGGTGATTATACCACATGATTGCTTTGCCCTTGCTTGGCTTAGCCACCACATTGGAGTTGTTGCAGTTTTTGGCGAGGTTACAAAGGCCTTGGTCGTCATGCATCCAAGTCTATTATTTCAAAACAGTTAGTGTTAGAAGATTTGGGAGAATTTCTAGGTCGTACAAGATTTTTTATGCACACAGAAGAAGCTAGTATATCAAAGAGATTAACCCTGGTTTTCACTATAGCGACATGCGCATGCTCAGACTCATTGCTAGTATTTTTTCACACCAAATACACATGCAGTCGTTCACGTCCTAAATATTTCACTGAATAATTGCTTATTGTTCATAACTCTATTAAACGACCAATCCCATATGGGTGACCATTTAGTTTATACAGTAGCTACAATCTCAGTCATTAATATGTGACCAGTCACGAGCGAGAACAATTCCCCCTTTCAATTATATTGCTAATTAAGACAGGATTTTGGAGCACGCTTTACAGTGTAGCTGATAATATGCTTGGGTAGAGCAAAGTGGGAAGGTGATTGAGGATTATCGTGGAAGATTGTAGACACCTCTTGATGAAAAAAAAACCCGGTTGATATATGAACCCAGCGGCATTTAATTTGTGGCTTACCGTCTCATCGAACGTGCTATTATCTGCTAAGGGAAAGGCGGTTTCTCCTCCATCTTCGACGTCGTTAAGAAAATATAAAACTGTAAGATATCTAATAATGTAGGAAAGCAATTAAATAAGTCATTAGAGCAGATTACGTAAGACTTTGAAAAAGCTTGTGGCGTTCAGTTTAGGGGCGTGGCGTATATCTGAGCGCTTTGATTGGCCAACGATGCTGATGTTTTTTTCATTCACAACGCTGACACAGTGCCTTGTATAACAACGTCCAGCAAAGACGTTTTCAGGGTAATACGAAATCTGCTCTGTGCGGTTCACTCACAGCTAGCTACACATCCTGCAACACCCTTTTTAATCGCCAGGAAAATGATAGCTTATTTATTCGTGGTTAAATGCTGGGTGACACATTAGGGCGCTGGCTTGTGAAGAAAACGTGGACGAGGTAAGAAGAATGTGAGTGTGTGCGCGTCCAATATTCCAATATGACTACAGAACTCTGAAGAAGGTCCAAGGTTCGAAACGTCAGTAAGTTATCTCTCTCTTTTTATACGGTGTAACAAATTTCCAGTCACCCATTGTTACCTTGTCATATATCGACTCAGCCCAAACTAGTTCACTCGCTAGTCTCCTTTTGTGTATAGTAAAATGTGCAGCTAGGTACTCGAACTTGGATGTCAGATTCAGATTACCGACCGTCAATGTTTTATAAATAGATGTATTATATAGTAAGTATTCTGGTGCATTCTTTACCTGCAAACTCGGCAGTTATTTGTATCAACTTCAAGTAAATGACAGCAATCTAGTTGAGGTGTTGGAAAATCAGAGTCAAGATGACAATTGTAATGACCCTTTGGTCCATAAGTTACAACCTGAAACATACCAGGATAATTGCACATAATCTAATGAATCGAGTACTCATAATCTCGTAAGGTAACACTGGGAGTAGTTCGAGACAAATTTAGTTCCCAGTTTGCTTTTTGACAAAGTTACACTATGTGTGTCCGTGCCAGATCGAGGACGAATGACTCAAAAAATTAAGACAAGGAGTATATAAACTGCATATTTTATGAAACATACTTAAGGTAGTTCGGGATTCATGAATTTTTACGATAAACTTGCCTTCAAAATTCCTACAAAGAAAGAGGGGCATAGGAGGAAATAAAAAGTAAAATAAAAATGGGGGGTCACCGAGGTCACTCTTGAGATATGAGGGGGGAGATGTGGGGTATTTGGGGATCTTTTTACAAAAAATGGCCTCGCGATATCCGGTCAAATTACAAGAATTTTGGAACAACCAAATGTATTTAAAAGCTAACAAAACGATAGCCTGGGATGCAGAAAAACACTTGGAACTAAGTTGTTGCCGAATTATTTGCAAAGAAGCGGAAGATCAACAATAATATGCGAAAAATGGCCTTCTAGAATACACGTTTTTGGAGGATCAGACAGAAAAATAATAAATTTACTCAAAATCGAAACGATAGAAGTATTCTTTTTTTTCTTTATTCGAAAAGTTTATAAAATTGTGGGCATAAATCATTCATAAAATCAGGGGGTCACCGAATTGTTTAAAGAGTTAGAGAAGAACAAAGGGTAAAAATCTTCGAAAACGAACACAAAAAATCAGCCATTTTAGCGTTGTTCTCTGCTCCTTTTCGACTCATAATATTCCCTAAATTTTATAGTTCGAGCTTTTTCTCCTACTTTACACGGTGCACAACATGTTTTGATAAATTTGTTTGCAGAATCCGGTCGATAAAATACTATTTTTCTTTACCAAAAAACGAATTTCTTCGGTTTTCAATCGCTGACTCGCTAGTGCCCAGACTTCCCACGGACAAGCGAATGTTCTTTAATAAAAGTGCGCGCGCTCGAATGCGCGCGCGAGATGCGCAGTAGCAAGGGTCCCGAACTACCTTAAGCTATATAAAACGCGCGCGCATGTCTCTGTACTATGTTGTAAACACGATGGAAGATGTAGAGCAAGAGAAAAGCAAGCTTAGGAACACGAGGCGTAACTGAGTGTTTCTCTTGCTTTTCGAGTGCTCTACATCTTCCAGAGTGTTTAGAGACATAAGCGATCGTTTTATATTGCTTTTATAAAATATTTTTCGACATCATTTTGCGAGCCATGTATCTGATATAAACATGGTATAAACATGATAGCAAGCCTAATCAGCGCGCGCGCGCGTTATATTTCAAATATTCATAAAACTAATTGGTGCTTCTCCCAGTATAGTTATGCTATACAACTTTTAAGTTGGAAAAGATGGAATGATGAGGGCTTTGAGTTTTAAAGCATCAAAGTCCGATTGGATTTTAAAAAAACTATTTACCTCGACCCGGTTATTCGAAGGGCGATTAACGCTAATCCTGGGTTAAAGTGAATGGTTTTCTTTAGAGTTAGTTCTGGGTTAATGCTAATCGTCTTTCGAACAACCGGGCCCTGGCTTTAAAAATGTAAAATATCTCACCTGTAAATATTCACTGGCTTGAACAAGTTCCATAGGAAGCTTTGTTAACCGCTGAACCCTTTGTTCATTAAAAAGTAGTTTTGTAGATTACAAAGTAACTAGATTCCCTTACTCAAAACGATATATGGACTGAGTAGTAGGCGGCAAAGGTGTCAGACAAACCAAGGGTAGTACAGTGGTACCTATTTTAAGCCGACATCTATTATCAAGCGGGCTACTAGCTCAGGTCTCAGCGAAAATTTAGTCTTTGCATATTTACTATAAATTGAGCCTCTACTTAGTGGACCAGCCAAGGTCCCAGTTTGATAGAGGCATCATTGTATTATATAATACAAGTTTTGTCGTTCATCATCAAACCAACCAAAACCAAAACCTTTATTGATCGTCTAATTTACCTTTTCTGTATACTTCTCATGACAGGATCTTTAGCTGCCGCGTCTGTCAGCCATGTTTGTTGACTGTGTCTACTTTTTGTATGTGGTTGTTCGTTTTTGATTTGACGAATGAATAAGGCTATTGATGTTGTATTACGCTGTAAGAATTCCGTTAAATTTACTTTTCCTGTATATATTAATAAAATTAGAAAAAAGTGAATAAAACTGGAGATCATGGTAGAAGAAAAAGAAGAAGAAGAAGAAGAAGAAGCTGCAAGAAGAAGAAGGAGGAGGAGGAGGAGGAGGAGGAGGAGGAGGAGGAGGAGGAGGAGGAGGAGGAGGAGGAAGAGGAGGAAGAGGAGGAGAAGGGGAGGGGGAGGAGGAGAAGAAGGAGAAGAAAAACACTAGTTTTCGAAAATCAGCAGACAGCAGTACACCTGAATTCAAAGCTAAAAAACTTTAAACCTACCATCTCCATCCTGGTCAAGATTTGTTACTGATATTCTATCAAGAACAAAACAAAAATAAAACAAACAAACAAACAAACAAAACAAAATAAACAACCAAACAAAACAAAAATTTAGAAAACAACCAAATAAAACAAAAATTTAGAAAACAACCAAACAATCAATAAAAATTTAGAAAACAACCAAACAATCAATAAAAATTTGTAATACAATTATATGAAAGTGAACTCCATCATCATCTAAAGTAACTGACTGATAAATTTGAAACCGACGGTGCGCATGTATTTCCATAAGTGCTTTACGGATATTTGAAATTATATAAGCTACACGGATAAGACAGAAGTTGAAACAACCGTACGAAGTCAGTACCTGGGCATCCAACTCGGAATTTTCCAAGGCCGCGCATTTACACCAATAAGTCAAAATATAATGGCGCTCTCTTTGACTGAGAAATTAAGGCACTAGAGCAGAATAATTTTTCGAATGAACAGTGTTATGTACTCTTCGTGAACTCTTGACCTTTTCTAACGATGAAACATCGGTATGTTGAACGCAAAACTGTTCGGTTTAAAAGTGGTGGCCGCCATTGCCGAACACTTCCAAATTAAAAGTAAAAAAAGTAGTTTAAATAAAATCATAAAAATGCGCTCGTTGTCGCCAAAGACATGACTGGCACAAATATTTCAATTCCGTCACTGCACTATGAATCAATTTTACATGGAAGTCCCCTATTACTGAAGTAGCAAACATAACCTTCAATTAAAGTAGTAGTATAACTTCTTACAATTTCAGTACTGTATCCTTTTCTGGTGTAAAATCCACATAAACCTCCAATCCTTTGTGCATCTATTTAAATGTGAAATAAAAGGAGGGTAAATCCTTGAGGAACACCACTCTGTAGTATATTGAAATTATATTCGACAGCCATGAGTCCATGGACAGAAGTCTCAGAGATACATTTGTAAATTTTTAAACAAATCAAAATTTTTAGAAACACTTATTAAGGCTCTTCTGTATTTATCGCAGAAAGCATTCGCATCAATTATCAACAAGTATATCGCTTTATTTGCTGGGCAACCTCCACTTCGCGCAATTAATAAATAAGATTTTATACTCTCTCCTCTGGTAGCCCGCCATTTAACGTGAATATTTTTTCACGTGATCACAGCACCATTTCTAATTGGTTAATATCAGCAAGTACTCGCTGGAGTAAAAATATTTGAAAACTTTTAACTCGTTCTGCTATCGAGTAACTCGTCAACAGTCGCTGCGAATAAAATAGTCTACGCCAGTACGCTTTCTGCGAGGAGTAGAGAACGGCCTTACGTACATATTAAGCTGAGGCTAACCTCATTTAAGTCGATCATTCGGTTTTTATCTCTGTCCCATTCCATAAACTCTTCTTCAGTATTCTGTCCAAGGTTTTTTAGATCAGTGTCAACGTTGTCTTGCACAGTGGATGACATCTCTAGACCCTGCTTTGTGGCAATGTTAATGATATGATCACATTCAGCATCAGATAGAAAATTTGGGATTTCTATAACCAAGTAAAAATAAGACAGTTATTAAACAGGGCATTTGAAGTAATGAATACGCAAGCCGATTAAGAGGGTCGGTTTCTCGAAAGACAATAACTTTTCAGTTCCGTCAATTTCACAGGCAGCCCAGCCACTTCTCCTGACAATGGATGTTTATTTTAATAATTTATTAAAAAGACAAAAAATGCGCGCGCTTGTTTTAATTTGCTTGGCGCGCTTGCTTGCTATGCATGGGTTTCCTGTGGTAATATCGCGCGCTTGTTGTGAATGGGTTTCCTGTGGCGATCCCGCGGGACAAAGCGTAGTTTGTGAGAAGGTATGAAACACGGGTCACGTGATGGACGTATGTGTGCCCCAGGTTGATTGGACACATTTCCGTGAAGCGCTCGGGATTTTTCACTCGTTGAAGTATCGTAAAGTAAGTCGAACAGTCTCCGAAGGGAAGTTTGACATGTGTGTGCTTGATTATTCCTCAAAAGCTGCATGCTTGTAAATTAAAAAATTTGAATACACTCCTGAATTAATCCTTAATTTTCCTCGGCCCCATTTACTTGTTTATAATATAGGGGCAAAATTTTTCTTTGTGTCATTTTATGATTTCTAATCAGTTGAACGCGTAGCGTAAACAAGAAAGCAAACGAATCAAGGTAGAACAACATACAAAGCCCAACAAATTCAACAAACAAATTCAAGCCCAAGAAACAATAAAAAATTAAAGACATAACAGGTTTCAAAACTCACTTTATTTCTGTTTATAACTGAACTGTTTACAATCTTCTTGTATGTATTTTTGCAAATTCTCAGCTGGAATAAGTTTTCGTTCTCTATGAGACCATCGACCGAGTGTCAAAATGCACAGCAAAAAAATCAAAATTTTATGCCTAACATTAGCTTAATAACTTTAAAAATTAGCTCATTTCATATAAATAATTGTTTCGAAATCTTATATGAACATAAAACTTATGAAGCGTCCTAAAACACTCCAAAAAAGTAATTTTTGCAGTCCAAAACTGGTAGCATTGTACATGAAGCTGTGAGCGACACAACAAAACTTCAAAAAATTACTCATAAATCACTCTCAAATACCTTGAAGGTCCGCTCATTTACAGTGAAGAATTGTTTCGAAGTCTTGTATGAACATAAAAGCTTTTGAAATTTTCAAAAACCTCTTCCAAGAAGTAATTTTGTAGTCCAAAACCAGCACCGTTTCAAGTAAACTTGTGAGCGTTTTTCATGGTATGAATGAAATTCCGAAAACTTTTTTAGAACTCTCGTGTACTCACGATAGCTATCCGACGTCCCTCGACAACTCAACGAGTGAAAAATCCCGAGCGCTTCACGGAAATGTGTCCAATCAACCTGGGGCACACATACGTCCATCGCGAGTCAAAGCTTCCCAGGTGAAATTCTCGTCAAATAACAAACTTTGAACGCTCAAAAATATTAAGTTGTTTGGACATAAATACTTTGTTTACATATTCGAAGAAAAATCGATATTTTCTTTCTTAGCTGGTGAAATACAAGCGAAAATGTATTTTGTCACGTGACCGTGTTTCATACCTTCTCACAAAGTAGCTTTGTCCCGCGGGATCACCACAGGAAACCCATTCACAACAAGCGCGCGCTCGTCCCGTGGGATATCGGGAGGATATTACCACAGGAAACCCATGCATAACAAGAGCGCGCGCGCCAAGCAAATTAAAACAAGCGCGCGCATTTTTTTGTCTTTTTAGCGTATCAATAAAATAGTAAATAAATTATTAAAATAAACATCGTCAGGAGAAGTGGCTGGGCTGCCTGTGTCAATTTTTGGGTATTATGGTCAAATGAGTACGTCAAAATTTTGTTTTAGTTGTGTTGTTTTTTGTTGAATAAATAAATAAAAATCGCGAAGCGCGCGCGATATTCCAGGTCTTCCTTGCAGAAGTCAAGGTATGCCAGGCGTTCCTCGTAGTGATGTTGTCGCGTACAGCTGATGGCCATGGCGATTTTTCCCGAACTCTACGAAATCAATTGTTTCCCTCCCCTCCACCTATAATTGTCGCTGCCTTATCGCATATTTTCGTCTGATCAACTTCGTTCATTACAACGACGAACGCCTGGTGTATCTCGATCTCTGCCAGGAATGCATGGGATATCGCGCGTTTCGCGATTTTTATGTATTTATTATACAAAAAATCAATACAAAACAAAATTTTGACGTGTTCCCTTGGTATGATTGACCTAGAGCACCAGTCTTTCACCGCTGTGGTCCGGGTTCGAGTCCCAGCTCGAGCGCTAAGATCATATGTGAATTGAGTTTGTTTGATGTGTAGTTCTCTACCATGCCACATTTTTTTTTCTCCGGGTACTCCGGTTTAACCTCCTTCAGCAAAAATCAACATGTGAGTTGAGCAATGTTAGCAAAATGATTTAATGTAGAGGTAGTGAGCGTGAGAGAAAACAGACTCTCATCAGCTCTTAGCTGCAAAGCTCAACCTCTATAAACAAATGCATTATTTAAGTAATTAATTCGAGAAAAATTGTAAGTTAATGGCTTGTAAAGTTATCGGGTCTTTCGAGAAACGAGTCCAGGAATAACGTACCCACGGCGCGCGCGTCATGTAACGTGAAATATTGCCCAACTTTTGAATTATATTTAGAACCGCTTTGCGAACTCGTGCCACTTGTGCGCGCTGAGAAATTAATTCCACTATCTATGAGGTATAACTATAACTCAGGCAATAGGGCTTTCAAGCGCGATATGTGAATTTGGGTCCAATTCAAAGCAGTTTATTTCTAAGAATTTTTGGAAACTTTCTTTATAGCATAGAAGCATTACTTCTCAATACTTCTGATTTATTTTATTTTAATTTTTAACCATATTTATAAAGGAGCATCTATTTCGCCAGCATAACTTAAGTAGAGCCCTGTTCAGAAACAAGCTTGTTCACAAGCAAATGTTCAGAAACTTTCAGTAACAAAGGAGTTATGTTTTCATTTAGCTGCTCTTTTTTGCACATGTAGTTCTGAAAATGCGTACGCGTCACAACTTTAAAACATTATATTGCATATTATGATCGTCTAAAGAATAGGACCACAGCCTTGCTCTTGTCAATTCTCGGCCATTTTTGGCCAATTTTCATGGGCAACAGCCTTAACCTTTGGTCGCGGTGGCCCATTTCTGATTATTCTTCATGAACTGTACTGTAATACGTCCTTGCATTTTGTCCATTTGGGGGCATTTGGTATGAGCTATAGCTTTTGTCCTTTCTCGATTTTTGGCCATTATTGAGCATTTTCATGAGCTATAGCTTTTGCCTTTTGTCAATTTGGAGCCATTTTTGACCATTTTTCATGGAATTTTGCATTTTGTCCATTTTTGGGCATAGCATTTGCGATTTCTCGAATTGCGGCCATATTTGGACATTTTCTATCGGCTATAGCCTATTGCGTTTTCTCGATTTTGAGTCATTTTTGAGTATTTTGCATGGGCTATACCCTTTGCATTTTCTCAGTCTCTTGCAATTTTGATCGTTTTGCTAGGGCTATTACTTTTACTTTTGGTCGATTTCCTTAGTATTTTGCAAGATTTGAGCAAATAAAAATATGCTTAACCTTTTCCATGGCATCTTTACTGATTAATGAAGATTAGTGAGACCTTTTTAATGGTATCAACTAGCTGTAGTAAATTACTTCCTAAAATGGGTAGCACTACTTTGAAGAGGGCATCTCTTTGCCAAATATTGAACGTTGATACTAATCATTCCATGTTAAGCGTTATGATTAAAAAGATATTTTATTATTATTACCAAATATGGGTGGATGAAGCGCCAGGGTCTTCATGTCGTAGGTTGTGTTTGTTTCCAGTTCAACACTCTGCACATATCCAACCTTCAACAAGAAATAAAAGACATGACTCGAGTAATACAGGTAGATCCGTTTTCTTTGATTAGCTTACATAATAAAATGAATAACGTAGATTTTGATTTTGTTACTTGGGCTACGTTTTGTAGGCTGAACGTTTCCCTATCTAGCTTAAGAACTATTTAAGAAAAACAAATAAATAAACAAACAAACAAACAAACAAAACAACAACAACAACAACAACCAAAACCAAGCTAACAAACAAAACAACATTGTCGCGAAAATAGCCTCAACCTTCTCGACTAGCTCACCCGAAAGACGGTACAAATGGCAAACTACACGAAAAAAACATGTCAATTCACATCTAGCTTATACCCCGATATTATACACTCTCATTTGTTGTGAAGAATCAACAACAAAGCAGTGACATAAGTTTTGCATCTACCCATACTCCTCTATAATCGCGGGGCTGTGGGAAAACGGGATCAACTGCCACCCATATTCATTGGCTACGAATTCCCTATGTTATCGATTTAACCCAACGTCACACTTTACAATACACAGGAAGCCCTGATAAGAACTGCTTTCATATAGAGTTAGATATACCAATTAAGACTGAACTAATCGACGAAATTAATTAAAAAGGAATCAGTAAAGAAAGAAATTAATAAATGAGGAAAGGATAGATAAATAGATGAAGATAAATACATGATGGAATAAGTGAGTGAGCGAGAGAGTGAATGGATGAATGAATGAATGAATGAATGAATGAAATCCTATTATTAAAATACTAGAAAACAGATGAACAATTAAAAAACGACGAATAGAACCAGTTAACAACAAAATATCAGCCTTAGAAAAAAAATTAACAACTGACAATCCATCATCGCCGCAAGGGGTGAATTACCGAAACAACAACTAATTTAATCCTCGCAAAAGTGCCTAAGGATAAAAAAAAATTAACAGCTTGTCAAAAACCGTCTACAAAAGGGCTATTTCCATTCAATTACATCGGTTGAATCAAAAAGATCGAAGCTCAAGGAAGTAAAGCGCCAAAACAAAGTGCTTGTCTATGTTAATGTCTGTTTGTACAGCTGCCCGGCTGTAGCAAAACTAAGGACTTTGTTTTTGAATTTGATAATGTGTAAACGCTTATGTACTCGAAGATTGATTTCGAATGAGACGTGTAAAGATTTTTAAAGGATATAAGTCTAGTCCTTTCGGTTTATGTTCGAGAAGTAATTGAGCAGATCTTTTTTCAGGAGTCAGAAGTGTTTGCGGTCGGTCGGAGAAATTTAACGAGGAGAGTGCTGTCATTATATTTTTTACAGGACCAAACGGGAAACATCGTCATTTGTATTCTATCTTTGTTATAATTTTTGTAGTAAGGAGAGACACAAAGTAATCGAAATGAAAAGAATGAAAGATAGGAAGGAAGAAATAAATAAATAAATAATGAATGAATGAATGAATGAAAGAGAGAGAGAGAGAAAAAAGAAAGAACAATGACACTAAAAAAGAAAAGGAAAGAAAGAAAGAAAGAAAGAAAGAAAGAAAGAAAGAAAGAAAAAAGGAAGGAAGAAGGGTAAGAAAGGAAAAAGGAAGGAAATAAAGAAACAGAGAAAGAAAAAATGAATAAATGAATTAACGAATGGATGCAAAGAAATTAAAGAAAGAGCAAAACACTAAAAAAGAGCATTATTTCTTGGTCATCACTTTCAACTCTACTACTAAGAGAGGGCAGCAAATTCTTTAAGTTTTTAACACCAATGTCTTTCTCCTGCTCTCTTTTTTTCTGGCTAATAAAATGTATGATTTAGATACGCAAAACTACTGATCATCAGCTATTGCATTATTAAAGCAAAACAAAAACAAAACATGGTAGACATGATCAAGACAGTTTCAATTAAGTCTTTGAAAAACTCTCAAATAAAATATGTTAATGAAAGTTTGTGATTAAGCAATGTGTAAAACGCGCGCGCATGTCTCATGCGTTTATAAAATATTTTTGACGTTTTTGTGCGAGCCATGTCTCTGTCCTCTGATATAAACATGGTAGCCAGCCAATCATACTGCAGCGCGCGCACGTTATATCTCAAATATTTTATAATAGATGATATAATCATTCATGCAATTTTGATCAACTCAGTAAAATAGTAAAAACCTTCTATAGTGTACAAACAGACGAAAAGATTTATAGCAGCGGATATATCAGTAATCATTTAAGAACCAGCTTTGAGTCTGTAACTCTTACACCTTGCCAACCAAATGATTGTCACTGTGATCTTCTCAAGGCCATGAATTTGTAAACAAACTCCTGACCATAAATTATTATAATATGATTCCAATCCTATTTCTTGATTACATAATGTACATTTAATTTTTTTTAAATAACAAATTTCACATTGTCTTAATATATGAAAATTTAACGCATTATTTTTAGATAGGTTTTCAGTGATCTATGTTTTGGGTTTATATTGCATGGGCTGAGAAAGTGAAAGACTTTTTAATTCTTTAGAAATAGTTATCTCACAATAAAGTGTATTGATCGATTGATAAGAAATTAAGATAATAAACTTAGATACTGATACTGATAAAAATGATGAACTAATAAGTCGATCACCTTTCATACAATTGGCTCAATTTCTATTTTTTAAAAAACGTTCTGTGAATATATATTTTAAAGTAGAAGAGGATCAAACATTTTGGAGAAAACGCAACAAGGGACAAATTCTTCATTTTCATTTTTTGACTAGCTGCAAATCTTTCCAAAGTTGAAATGCTAAATTTTAGTTTGTGTTTCTAATTTGTTTAAATTACCTTCACAGGATTAATTCTCGGAAGCTTTAGCTTAGAAAACCGCTTGAAAAAACAATCTTCATCGTTCCACCTACAAGTGTCACTGGCCTCCAAATTCTCCTTCATTATTTTTCTGAATCATTTGACATCGCATGCGATAGGAGAAGAACTATTTCAAGAAAGATTCTCCTCATTTTTGTGGTGTAAAACTTCATCAAGCGGTGAAATTTGTGTCTTGTTGTTGTGCGGGCCAGACTATCTGTCTTTTCACAACCACGCGTCCCAATTTGAATGATTGAATAGCTGTGTAAACGTCTTTAAGATTGATTTGAATGAATAGATGACTCAACGAGGACAATGCACGCTGAGAGGAAGAAAGGAAAAAGTGTCATTTCTGATATCCTTAACCAAAACAAGACATCGCATCATTAATCATATCTTAATTGGGATTCTAGATTTGCTCGCCTGATACGAAACACGTCACAAGAAAAAAACCTTAATTCTCAAAACTTATTATAAATATCTTTTAGGCCGAAAGAAATTGGCAACAAACGCATACGTACCAGCATTTGCAAATCGAGAAACGCCGGAAAAAAACAAAAACAAAGCTAAACATAAACAGGAGTGACATGAACTCAAATGCAAAATTTAAATTAAAACAAAACAAAACAATACAATACACAACACAACGCAACACAACAGAACAAAACAAACACAAATGTAGCCTTCTCCGTCCATTAGAAACCAATATATCTAAAACAACAACAAAACAAAACAAACCAACAAAACAAAACGAAACGAAACAAATTAAAACAACAAAACAAAACAAAAGAAAAAAATTCCCCACTCCCCAATTTCTATATAGTTCCTTGTTTAATTTGCTTTCTTACCGCTTACCTGCCGTCCAACATATCTAATGATGGTTGGGTTACCTGTCTTGCTTGTAGAGAGAGAGACTAGGTAATTTAATTGCTGGGTGTCAGCGTTACCCCTCAATCCCACGTTACCAAAAGTATGGCTTTACATGGCATTTGCCGTCGTTTTCCTGCACGACACACACACCCTAAAGACCGATACTTCTTGAGTTGCGTGTTGATTTGAAGTTGATCCTTCATTTATAGCTGGTGTTGAACTGCAGGCGCTAGAGCCTGGTTCTCACTAGGGACACAAGACAACGCAAGACGACGCAAAGCTTGTTCTCTCACTTGAAAAAATAGCGACGCAAGCACAAACGTAAGCATAAAAGAACTTAGGGTGTAATGAATGGATTGTCACTCGGAAATGATAGTTAGATGTGAATAATGCTTTTTCGAGTGTGGATTTTTAGCGTGGAAAAAATCCGAGCCCTCAGCGTGGTTTACGTTTGAACCCAAGACCGTCTGATTTCCGATCAGTGGTTGAGCGTCGGACCAGAAATCCGAAGGTCGTGGGTTCAAACCATGCCGGACGGCTCGGATTTTTCCCGAGCTAAAATCTACACTCGAAGAAGCATTCACATCTAACTAACTTAAGATTTGTTTTTCTTGCGTTGATTTCGATGTTCATAACGACGTCAGCGGTCTTTTTAAACATTAGGGAGCTTAATCACAAGACGATTTTGTCAACACGGACGTCACGCGTACGTTTTTGTTCTTGTGCGGCGCGCGTCATAGATGAAATCTAGAAATGAGTAAGCCTCAACTGACGTTCTAGCGAGAACGGGAACCTCATCTATGACGGCGTGCGCATGATCAAAAACGTACGCGTGACGTCCGTGTTGACAAAAACGTCTCTTGCTTAAGCTCCCTATTTCCATTTAGTTTTCCTGTGAAGTATCAACGCATATTAGATTTACCAGGGTATAACAGCATCATATAGTCCATTAGATAAGGATTTATTCATTGCCGGATAGCGCTATCCACTCTTCGTGCAAGGGATCATTCACATTTTTCCTAGAGTTCTATCCATAGAACCAACTCATTCATTTCATTGATCTTGTTACATCAACCAGTATTAATTTTAATACCAAACTTTCGGGGCTATGGCCAATCAGGGTAAATAAAATGAAATCAACTCATTCATTGTTCATTGTTGTTATTTATAAAAAAAACATTAAAGGCACGAGAAAGAATAGTGCGTTTTTTTCTCTTCACAGAGACTTTTTATTGATAACTGTATGTAACAGTCGTGCAAAAACCTTAATGAGAAAATGAAAAAAATAAAAGAGTATTACATAACGTATTGTTATTTATGATTTTAAAAGAGTAACCAAAGGGAGATAGTATATATTGAATAGGTAGACTCCTTACAATTCAAAACAGCAATGTCTACAGTATTTGCAGTGTTTTACGCAATATATCAAAAACGGGTGCGAGGCTTTTATCAGGGGTTAATTAAAACACCGAGAAAGTAGTTGCTTTTTTTCATTTTGAGGTGTTTTGAATCCCTCGATAAAACACGACTGAACTGAATGAATTTTGATATGACTTAACGAATTCCCAGAAGGAAATCTTAAATAATTGCATGCTTTTCAATTCTGTTCACAGTAATAAAAGCCATATATAGGTATACAGAAAGTCTCGTGTTCGAATCCAATATTCAATGATCAAATGAATTTGTACCAAAATTCGCTACTTAGTTTGTGATTTAGGGGATGTGCTGATCAATTCTAAGTGTAATGTCCACCTGTAGATGATCCGAAGTAAGTATGAGATAAGGGCAATATCTGTGTAACAATTGATCAGTGTCTTTATCAGTGTCTTAGATTGATCGGTTACCAAAACACTGATCAAGACACCGATAGTGCTTCTTCCGGTTTAAAGACAGTGCACGCGATCATTGGAACATGAGCACATGAATTATTAATAGGTCTGAGAGACTACGAGTACAACAAGATCAAATAAAGAACGATTGAGTGCTGGTAGTACACTTCAAGTCCTTCACCAAACATTCACACTAATCCCGATAAATTGGAAAAAAACCCTCGTTATCGCACCTTAATTGAGACCACATATGCAGTCTTTAACACAGGAAGTGTAACGACATCAACGAGGTAAGACAGCTTGTGCGCGCAGTCCCCCACAAAGTCTAAGTCTCCGCTAAGGTACCTCTAGATAAATGTGAAAAAACTCGGTTTCAACGTGGGTGCGAGGTACTGCAGAATAAAATTGTGCACCTTGGCTTTCAAATTTATTCAAATTGGTGTGCACGAACCGTTAAACCTGCTTTCAACTATCCCTTAAAAGAAAACTATGAATGAGAGAAGAGATACGAAGAAAATAAATCCCTTTGAAAGAGCTGTTGGGGACGCAGCGCGTCCACCCGGATCCTTGTCATGAGGAGGGTCTTCTCCATTAGGACAGAACGGGTTGTACTTTCCCAAAAGCAATTTCACCTGGTCATCAAACGGACCAGTTTTGGGGCACTTGGCGTCATGTAAGGCCTTGCCTATGCATTCCTTGGTCTTCACATACTCTCTGAAAGATAGAAGTACACAAAGTAAAGTGTTAACTAACGTAATTAACGGGTTAATAGGTTGATGAATTTTCACTCTAAAGCGCAAGATATTCTAATGCATGTGGGGAAGATGAAATCGCCAAGGATCATTAACCGTTTTTCTCATGAAAGGCCATTTGACGGACCATTAAAAATTGTCAATTTCAAAAGTTTTTATTGCTAAAATAATTTATATAACGAACTTTGTCGTCTGCTGTGAAAAATGTTTGATTTTGGATTTGTAGCTAGCCCAATGAAGTTTGTTCTGGGTTCAAACCGGGGCTTTGTGTGAGCAGCCTTGAGAGAGAATCTCAAAGGCGTGATGGCTTTTATGGTTAATGGTTAAGCCCCAGCTCTATTTTTCGGTACTAAGCCAAAGAATAAGACTCATAAAAGCTCTGACAATTGTTCTTGATGCATTCCAAATGAAACATCGTTACTAGAAAAACCTTTTACGACTAACGGTTAAGATTTTTCTATTTTTACGCTTAACGATTAAAATTTTGCCGTTTTACGGCTAACGGTTAACGTAACCCCATTGAGAACCTCTTGAGAAAACGGTTTATAGACAGTTGTATATAGTTCTTACTCACATTGTTACCATTAAACCCTCTTAGTCTCATTCGTTTACTGATAAATGACTAACTAGTTCTTACCAGACTGTTGCCTGATAAAGACTGTAGTTTCAACGGAAAATTTAAAGGCCAAGACAAAATATTTAAGCATCACGGAAACGGCAAACGGCATGCAAAGAGGAACACGTGACCTACGAATTTCTCAAACGAGTTAGAATAAAGAGCGACTTTTCGCGTTTACGACAAACACAAAATGATGCTTAATCTCTCTATTCTAAAGTGTTCAAGCTTAAAATGGAATTGCTGCAAAATAGCAGAAAGTTGTCCATGGCCAAAAATGACGGCCATCTCCGTTTTGAATTATTTAAGCTACAAGCGCCAAATTTAACTTTTCCGGTCCATTGTGCCTATAGAAATCAAGTTTGAAGCGTTTTAGAAGTGAAAATGCACGCCGTGAAATTCACAATAAAAGAAGCTGTAAATCGTTCTGGTTACAAGTAATATGGTCGAAGTTTAATATGGTCTGCAATTATTCCAGATGCTACATTAGTCAAGCTAGAGATCTTACAACATCAGTGACTGGCGGAATTTGCTTCAAAAATGAAGGCAATGTATGGGCCGATGGAGGCTTACGCTTACGCTTGCTTATATACAGCTTTAGAATGTACGATGAAATCCTTACGCTCTAGACGGGGAAATATTTGCATCTGAACGGTAACTCGACATGGAGAAGGATACGAGGTCTGAAAATATTCGAGATACGACAATGAAATTGCAATTCTGATTTATTTTCTTCTCGCTCATACATTCCCCTAGTTGGATGCCATTTTGTGTTGCAAAATCCGTCCACGCGCAGTTCATACAGACATTTCAGAAAACGTTGTCGCTGCTCGGCCTCTAGTCTACACGACTCGACTGAAA